>VZRO01005005.1:372160-427834 GCA_013397915.1 Daphoenositta chrysoptera
CTCTCCCATCCCACCCCATCCCGTCCCATCCCACCCCATCCTGTCCCATCCCATCCCATCCCATCCCATCCCATCCCATCCCATCCCATCCCACCCCACCCCACAGACCTCGCAGCGCTGGGACAGCTCTGTTGTATCTCGAGTTTCCTTGCCGTGGAGGGTAGAAATATCCCTCTGCCAGTCTATGACAGATCTCACACATTATTGTTCAACTCTAACCCACTCTTTGCCCTCTCAGTTACCTCCCAAACAGCCCTCACAAGTCAGGGGTCTGATCCCAAAGCCTGGCCAGAGGGGAGGCAGGATGTGGCTCCTGGTCCTCACTCAGAGCCGCTCTCCAGGAGAACACTGCTGGGAGAGGGGCTGTGTCCAGCTCAGGTGTGAAACTCACATCAGCTTCCATCGTCTGCCACTTAAAAGCACTTCAGTCCCTCAGAAAATCTAAGTCAGGCTCTCAGGTCTAGTTAAGTGACACTGGAAAAATCTCTTGTGTATCAGCTGGAATGAATTGATTCCGTCTGTATCGAAATGAAATGACTCACAAATAAACACAGTCGTACCAGTCACTCATTTTTATGTGCTGGACTAACGAGCAGATATTCAAAATAGCGTGACAAAAGAGCCAGAAATCATCCTGGGTTCAGAGGAACACAAGGAATCCCTAAGATGGCTTTTTTTCAAAGACTTGCCAGTTAATCAGGAAATACATAGAAGCACAGAACCAACAGATTGTAAAATTCAGCAAAAGATCCAGAAGCTGGAAAAAATGTGGGTTGTGAATATTTTGTTCAAATTAATATTCTGGCAGCTACATTTTGAACAAGATGTAATTTGTATAAGGCACCTTCTGTTAAATTTGTGGCATGGAATTACGAGGATCAATCCAACTTGAAATCAAACCATGGATTTGCATCAGTACATCTATTTACCCTAACTCCCAGGCCTAAACTACTGAGACTGAGATTTTCAAAATTAGAGAATGCTTAACAATAAAATAAGATAAATGCTTAACAATATCTTTCCTTCAAAAATGAAAGATGTATTTTATCTCTCCAAAGAAACTAAAGTAAAAGGACCTGCTTAGTCTTGAACCATGCTCTGACAGACATTGTTCTACATATTAATTTTGTACAACACATAAATTCATAGCTAGCAATGAGGTTTTAGAAGCAGACTTAAGAAAAGGGCTAATATATCAGCTATGTTGTCAACTTTATATTTAGAGAGATGAAGGCAGAGGTATTAATCTGTCAAAATCAAAGCCAAGGATGATGCTCACTTCTACCGAATGGCTGAATCAAAATTTTTCAGCCATGAATTTTATTTTTGAGTACTTTCTTCAAAGTTAAATCACTTTAAGAAGGGTATGTAGCACAGCAGTGACAAAATAACCTGGTGGCAAAATACAGCTGGCAAACTATAATTTAAAGGAAAATGAATGAGTGACTGTTCTTGATATAATAAACAAACTAACGAGAAAATAAGACACATTAATTTTTAAAACAAAACAAAAAAAACCCCAAAAAATTATTTTCACTTTATTGCAACACTTCCAAATGCTACAAACATTATTTCAGTTCTGATCCAATGTTTTACATATCTCAATTTTTGCTCCTGTTCTTATTAACACCACCAGCCACACTGGTTATGCTCAATAGAAATGGCCAGCACCTGTCAATGTAAGCAGCTTCTTCCTTTCCCGTCAGTGAGGTTGATTTTTCAGAGCTATCCTCAGCTGTTCTTTATTTTCCAAACACCACAAACCAGAATGGTTATTACAACCCGTGATTTAGACAACAACCTTTTAATGTCAGGCAGGCGTTAGAGGGCACCCAGCATTATCTGGAGTGCAGGAGCTCCGGAGAGCGACGCCTCCGATTCCAGCCACACCAGAGGGCCACTCCACCCTTAATCATCAGCACCGTCTGCCCAAACTCATCTTTTATGTATTCACTGAGGTCATGCCTTGGCAACTGGATGACACAGAGCGGGCATACACCTGCTCTATAATTCAAAACAGCAAAACACACTCCAGCTTTGATGGAAAGCCTGCTATATATCTGGTATTTGCTTCTTTTCCCTCGATATAAATAGCTTTGTTAACCACTGCCATGTTATCACGATCCAAACAGCTTTTATGTTTTAACAATCATATAATCTGATTAATGTAATAATATTAGAGAGAAAATATTTCTAGGCTATTGCAGCAGATGGATTTGGACAATCCTAAAGACACCCCTGAAAGTTTTACCAAAAAGATCAACAAGTCCATGAGACTCATGAAGAGGGTGTTGTAAACCAGACTTTGGAAGAACCCTATTCAACCTCCTCTGTTGCTTAATAAAAATTTAATCATTCTACAAGCAGTAGGAATTATCCAGTGACTTTAAGTAGTGAAACAGTGCCCAGATCAATTTGACTTTAACTATATTTATCTAAAAAACTCCTGTCAGACTCACTGAATCTGTGCTACAGTCAAACAAGATGTTCTATTTTCCAAGCATGTGATTCCTTTCTATAACACATGAAACCTTTTTCTATTGCATCAAGGAGCAGAAAGTAAAAAACATTTATAGAAAATAAATTGTGAAGGATATGAAGTTGCATAAATGACTTTAGAAAAAAATTGCTTTATATTGTTCTGTTTGACATATAATTCTTTTTCCTCTTCATGGGTAAATTGCAAAAGTATTTCTAAACAAAGTTTTATCATGAGCTCATCAGTATGCATATTCTGTGCTCACATTTAGTATCTATTTATAAAATCAATTCTGTTCAGGGCTTTGACAAACAAAACTGAAATGCAGCTGTGTGACATGTTGATAATTTTCATTAGTTCTAAAAAGCCTCAATGGAAATTACAATCTTACTTGTTATGACCAAATAACCCCGGGGAACGCATAGGAAAGGTGACTTTTCTACATGATCTTATTTGTTAATGGAAAAAATGAAGGGGGAGGAAAGAAGTGGATAAAAATTGAAAGTAAAAAGACGAAAACTTAAAAATCACAGATGTACACACTTGAAGCTGTGCTGACTAGAGAGTCTTCAGCATCGCTCTCAGAGACAAATATATATTGAATTACCCTTGCATTATTTGCACATCCTTTATTACACTGGAGGAGTATTTGCTCAAATTTTGAATAAGCTTATTGCTTGAAAATCTGAAAACCTCATGGTATTTAATATAAAGAGCCAAAATTCAGCAACTACATTTCTGAACAAACATATCCATATCTGGTGTGTAAAAAAAATTAAAAGAAATAAAAAGAGTTTACAATGATTCCTTTTTGAGAATTATGTCACAGTAAAGAAAATCACAAATGCTTGAAAACAAAGTCTTCAGAGAAAATCAAACAAATTCATTTCATCATTAAACTGTCTTTAAATAACAGTCTATAAAGTAATAGAATAGAAACAATGTTTATATTCCCTTTTCCTATGTTTGATGGCTGTTTCACTTTTCCCTGACTAATATTTGGGGGTAAGGGTGTGGTAATTTTGTTTCCTTGGAGTACAATGCTTTTTAAATTCTGCTGCATTTCTTTTTTTCCTAGGAATATTTGTTGATTAAAAAAAGATCAGTCTGAAGTATTTCTAGGCATCATAATTACAGAAGAGCTGCCAAAAAATCACTAATAAAAACATCCTAATTAAACAGTCCTTCTAATTTAATTATTAAATGTTCAGTCTTTTGTTTTTTGTTTTTTGTTTTTTTTTTTCCCTAGGGTTTTATTTCATTAATTCCCCTGGCTAAACATAGTCCCAGAGCAGGCAAACATCAAATCTCTGAGTGTAAAACAGCAGCAATGGTTTTTTAACATGCACAGAGCAGTGTTTAAAGGCAGTTCTGAAGAGCAGACAGGCAATGGCAGCAGCAGTCACAGGTTCCAGGGTGTGTGGCTTTCACTATCTAAGAACTCTGAGACTCCACCAACCAGTCCTTTACACAGAGTAGATATTTTTTTACAGAAGTCACTTTTGAAAATGAAACACGGTTTCATAAAAGTAAATAATTTTCTAAATATAACAATATACAGGAAGTTGGTTGGCTTTTCCCTTTTTGATCCATTTTAAATGCCCCTCAAATTTGTACGTTTTTGTGCAAACTGCTATTTCTTTAATTCCCTAAGAGAGATAATGAGGACTGGTTTCTCTGTAATTCTAGTGTGATATTTTTTCTGGGTGGTTTTCAAAGTACACAGTATGTAATTAGGGATAATGCAGACAGTTCCTTTGTTTTCTGGAGAATACTCAAAGGTTTTTGTTTTTTTTTTTTTTTTAATTAGGGGCTTGGGTTTGGGTTTGGTTTTTTTTTTTTTTCCTAAGTAAACACTATGTGATTGGACATAGAGAGTGAATTGATGGTTTTTCACCTGAGAGTGTTTACACTTCAACAAGTCTGACAATATCTGATTTTAAACCAAGTCCTGCAGAGTATTTAGAGAAAGCAAAGATTTCTTCAGCTCAGATGCAAATGATTTAGGGAAGAATTAAGAAACTGATCACTGCTCAGATCTTCCTTCAGGACACCTGACATAAGCCAGTGAGAGCCACTTATGAACTGCAAAAAGCAAAATCCGAGTGAAAAGCTCACTCTTGTACAGCAGCATCACTCCACTGTGCCTGTTCAGCCATACTCTTGAAGATAACGAAAACAGAGAATTCTCTTCAGTTTCAGTGAAAAAATGCCTGTGTTCAGCAGCTCTGAAAATCAGGATAACACTAAATGAATGCTTTTGACATAATTATTGGGTATAAAAAGCCTAGACTGAATAGCAAAATATGCTTTTGTGAAAAAAATATCACAACACCATGCTCACGTGATTTCCCGTTGCACAACAGAATGGCAACAAGTGCCACCAGCAACTCTGTGAAGTGTGGACCCAAGTATTGTGCTGTTCATGATTTCAGTGCATTCTTACCAAATAGGTATAATCCTTACGTGTTTGTACTCAGCAGCAGAAAGCAGAATCCATGGTATGTGGAATAATAACGTATTGATTTACAATCTCCTAACCGCAGTTGTACTTAAAGATCTACTGTGAAGAAAAAGTACTAGAAAATTCCAACCCTCTTCATTCTGTGCAAATCATTATATGAACATTTAATCAGGAAACGTGGGAGAAGACTGTGAAAAACAGCTCCTGTTACTACTTAAAATTAACATGCACTCAGTTATTTGGGAACAATCCCCCAGATCACACAAGGACCCTCAGTCCACTCTCTTCACTCTGTTCTTCTTCCTCCTCCTCAGTTGGCTTTGCTCTGTGTTTCCTGGTACATTTTATTCAAACTGAGAAGACTAAAGCCCTGCTATCAGCATTCTCCAGAGATGTAAATTCCTATTGATGAGCATCCCTTTCCAGTCCTGGAGACAAGTTAACTTCAAATGCACACAGAGCAGTGAGCTCTACACTCCACCCCTTGGATACCTTAGCATTGCCATTTTTTCCCATGGCATTTAGTTATTTTAATTCTGTTTGATATCAGAAAAAGACATATCTAAACACTGCTCTCATGGAAGCTTGGACATACACTGGATTAGAAAAAAAATATTGTTACCCTCAGGAATAATATAACTTTGGCTTGCAGGTAATACCAATGTAAGTAATGTTGAAACAAATTCTTTAACAGTAGGTATTAATAAAATAACACATAGTGATTACTGCTAATAAATTGTTATATTCCTTTGTTGAGATTTAAAAATAACCCTTTGGTATTCCTTGTTCATTGTTGTTTTAGTTTTAAAAAGTCAAGAAAAAGGTTCTATTTCCTGTACATTCTATATTATGAATACTTTTAGTGAAAAATTAATTAAAATACTAAGAAAGTCCCAAGGTTTTATTCTAAAGTGATTGTTAGTGGGATTTAGGCTACTAAAGGACCAGACCTTTTCTCAAAACTTTTATACTGAGTATTTTTGCCTTGATCAGTCATGGCATGAAGACTCAATTTACAAAATTATTTTAATGTAAACAATACTGAATGCCACTTGTAAATTTAGTGGAAAGTCTGTAACACTGGTACATTTACCAAGTTACCAGTGAAAAAATGTACTGCTAGGACCTAATGTTTTAAAAAGACCTTGCAGAATTTCAAACTTCCCTTAAAACATCTGGTAGTATAAATATTTCTTTAACCATTACTTTCTTGTTTTACTACAAGCTGAAATCCTGTTCCTGTCATTCAGGGGAAAAACACCCTCTCCAAAGCCTGGAATACTTTTTTCTCATGAATCTGCAATTCAGAAGACCTGCCAAACCACACCTACACAAAAGGCAGGAATACCTTAATATCAAATCTATTTCAAAAAGGTAAAAACAGAACTTCGTTTTCTGCCTTCTTGCTTGAAATTTATGTTCAGTTACTATCCAAGCACACAATAAAGGAATTTCTCTGAAGAGGAAATGAAGAGTCAAGCACCATCTGAGAGCAGTCTCCTATAGACTTCCTGCACGTTATCCATGAGTCTGCAAATGCTGACATTTTAGCCTGCATATTTCTCAAGTTAAACTGCCAGATTAAAAAAGGAGCTTTCATAGTTGGACCAGTGACTCATTCTCTTAAATGAAATGTAATCAAATCAAATAAAATTTTCAGCATTCATCCACCATCTAGATTAAAAGATTCACTTCCACAGTCTTAAACTGCTGCCAGGGATAAGATCACTGGGAAAAAAAACCCATACACTTTTAACCACTGCTAATTGTTATTTTTAAAAAGTTTGCCAATGGCTTTTTTTCCATTTTCCAGTAGTCCCACAGTACTACGGATTCCCATCCCCACATTTAATATCAGCACATTTTCCCTAAATAATAAATCTGCCTCTTGAAAAAGGTTTATCACCTATTTGGGCACAGGTTATATAGTGCAGCACTCATTCAGAGAAAAGGAGTTGAGATTTTTTAGCATTAAAACAAGGAACCTGCAGGTCCATATTTTACACCTGTAGGTTTTACACAAACAGTTACTGGTTCTAACTTCTAGTGAGAGGGTCTGAAAGTCAGAGCTGGACCCAAGATTGTGGGAACAGGGCCTGAAGCTGACTCTGGCCAGGTGCTGCCTCAGACCATGGAGGCAGTTCCACAAAATAAATCAAAGGCTGAGCAATTGATCAAGAGAGTGAAATTAATGAGATACTGTTTAAACTTGCTGTCATAAAAATGCAGGGATCCTAAAAAGGGAAAAAAAGCTCATGATCAGGGATGGGGCACTGGTGCCCACACACGTTATTTCTCTGGACAAGAGAATACAGATATTCTCTATACACGAGGGGCTGGCAAAAGCAAGGCTGCTGACATGGAACAGAGTTTCCATAAAATAAAGTTTGTAGCAAGCAGACTGAGCTGAGTCAAAGTCCTCCTGCATTTAAGATGGGCAAATAAACCCCTTGGCCATTAAAGAAGGCAGAAAGCCCTGTGATTTTTGCCATACAAATCTCCTGTTTGTCATCCCAACATTAACAGTTTGGCACATGCAGTTTGTGTTTATGGTACTTTTTAGAGGGGATGTCACTGTCTCAAAGCAAGATAAGAAATGAAAACAATGACCTATGGTGTACACTTTCACCGTGTGGCCTACAGCTGGTAAATCCAAAGCTAAAAACAAACATCCAAAACCTTGCTAAGTTCTTCAGGCTTACAGGAAACCAACACTGGAAATGCAGCAAGAGAGATCTAACTTGAGATACCCATGCAGGATGAAACACAGATTTTGGAAGGGGTTTGACAGAGCTGGCTATGAGCAGAACATGTGTATTTCACTAAGCAACAATCAAAATGCTGTGTGCCTGAATTAATTGCTTTGGGGCCAGGACATCACCCACAGGTTGAAACAAGAGTCAGATAATGCATTGAGAATATCATCGATGGAGAACAGACTCAAGTCCCTCAGGAATGTAGTCAGTGAAATACACGGTTTTCTACTGCAAAATTCAGGCTAACTTCAAGTCAGTTATTAACAGAGTACTGCAGATTAAAAAAATGCCAAGGTTTACTTCATTACAAAGAAAGTTGTTTAACTTTTCCAATCAGTTCCCAGTGCAGGTTTCTGTTCTATGATCACCCTTGTCATACTGACAATGACAAAAGAAAAGGACACATGTCAGAAATTCAAGGAAAGATACTGTTTCTGGGAAGGCAAAAACAAAATAGGAAAAGGAGAATAAAAAAGGGGTGGGTTATGGAAGTAAAAAGGGATTAGGGAAAAGGAAAAAAAGGAAAATAAATAGAAGGAAAAGAAGAGGGAACTATCCTGATATCATAAAATTAAAAAAGCATCTATTAATGTTAATGCCCTCAACAAATTCACAGTCCTCTCAGAGGTCTGTGACTTGAAGATATCTTATACACAACAGCCAGGAAGTTCACAGAAAAAGAACTCAGACAAGCAGCAAAGGGCAAAAGTGTGCAGTTGTCTCAGCTGCTGAGAAACAGAGGGACTGGCTGGCCATTCCTGCGAGTATTTGGGAGAAAGAAACAGATCCACACGCAGATACTCTGAGCAGAGCAATTAGATAAGGCTCCTGGTGATATGAGAGCTGTAAACCACCAGGAAAACACTTTGCTGAGATGAAGTGTCATCACCACACACAGCTCCACGGCTGGCTGATTTTGGAGAGGCTGAGTCTCGTTGAGCTGCTGCTCTCCTGAACTGCCCATCCATTACACGGCACACGGTACCGAGGGCTCCGAAATCTGCACACCTCAGGGGAAACAGAGCCAGTCGTGCCAGAAGATGGAAGTACAGAGGTGGAAAGCCAAATTGAAGTAATGGATGCTAAATGAGAAGTGAATGATAATATTTTCACACCAACATCTGTAAGACTTTCACTTGTGCTCACTTGTTGCCATCAGAACAATGAGATTCAGTAACAGGTATGGTAGAGGCAAAGAAAGGGGCACTGTATAAAATACAAATAGAAGCACTCTAAACTACTTCTCAGCATTGGTTTTACTGACATTTTTTTGTAACTTAGAGAAACATAAATATTGATTTCTTCCCCAATATAATTTGATTTGCAAACTCCAAAGATATGTGTTTGTGTTTTAAGAGATCAGCGTATTTCAGTACTATCTGTGTGAAAAGACAGCAAACAGAAAGAGCAAATGGTAAAAAATGTACCACCTGGAATACAAACCAGATTTAAAAGGACTTCCAAAGAGGCTTAATGGGTGTGTATATATAAATCTAGTGAATAATTTCTGGTCCTGGAAGCTATATAGACTCTCTGAAAAGTCATCACACCTTCCCAGAGAGAGCTGCAAACTGACCCCCCAGCTCTGCTGCAGATGCCCCAGGGACCCCAGAGCTTCACCACCTGCTCTGCCCACAGATACCCAGAGACCCTGGAACTGGGTTAACCAGCTGGAGGGTCAATGCCTTCCCTTTCCCCCCTGATTTTGCAAAGGAGCACATTCAACTCCTTATAACACAACCCAAATTCCACAGAAACCATCAGCGCCCTGGGTAGCCCTGCACAAATCACTGGAGCATCTGTGGGCTCACTCAGAATGATTGAAATGTAAATAAAATATATTACTTTGAAGCGTCCAACACAAAGGTGTGTTAGGTGAGGCAGCAAAACATAATCTGAGAAGGCTTCCCAAAATGGTAAGAATATCAGATTAATGAAAAGGAAAACCTCTTTCCTCAGTATTAAAGAAAAAGAACATTTAATATTAATAAAATACAAAGTATCTTGGGATTTGGACTGCATTCCTAAACTCTGCCAGAATAAGAATACCACAAAGGGAAAAAAAGAAATATCTTATGTTTATTCATCTTTAGGAGATGCCAATATATTGACAAAAAAATGAATAATCACAAAACTCACCATCCAGTATCAGAATTAGAATACCATATAGTGCTGATGGATTAATTATGTTTTTTCCAAGCTATTCAGATAATTAGACATACTAAGTTCAGAGCTATTTTTGCAATGATAATGGACTTGTTTTGTTGTGGTCTATTTAACAAACTGTTGGATGCTTTTTCTAAAGCTTGTTTACATTCTGGTACATCCTAGCTTGATTGATATTCTGTCCTTTGGATTGTAGTGTCATGCCAGCAACACCATTGAAACAGCTCAAGACAATATCAACCTCGTTTTTCAGAGCCTCTACAATAAATCAGACTACAGTAACTCTTTAGATCCTTGCTAAATTGAAATGCAGCATACTGTGCCAAATAAGTTTCTTTTTAATTTCATACACACACATCCCCTCGTGTGAGAGAACCACAGACACAAAGGATCCCATTCAGCAAAGAGTTTCAGAGTAGTTAGAGTTGTTCAAAACTGTATGTAACCTTGGTATGGAGAGCACTCAACAAATGCACCAAGAAACAGAATAAAATTCAGATATTTTCAGTTTTAATGCATGTAAGAAGCACATTTAAATTTAGGCACAGACGTGCATGAAGAACCCTGACCACACTGGGCACGTTCTTACCCTTTTACTGACTCAGCTTTTTCAGATGCAGTGTTTACTGGAATGAAGTCCCACCAATCTCAGCAATCTGTCTCGTGTCACATCACTCACTTCAGTCCTCGTGTTGATGCTACCAAAGAAGGAGCACGTGAGGCACCAGGCACGCTCAGCCTCCAGCACAGGCTGAACACCATCCTGCACCTTGTGCTGTCAAACACTGCAGAAAAGGCACTAAACCAGCACTGGCTATTCTGAAATAGGGACAGCTTTAAAGGGAAGCATTCACACAGCTTCAAAACTTGTACTTGTTCAAAATCTGATTAAACCAAAGATCGACTGTGTCTGTATCTGGAAATCTTGCCTGCCACAGAGATCTCACACACAACAAATATGTATATGCAGGCAAAATTTTGTTTAAACACACATGTATATTTGTAGTCATTTGTGTTTTCTGGCTGCAACAAAAATATACAAAAGTTGTACAGCATTTTTGAAAGACTAAAACCACTTTACACCAGTATTCTTCAAAGTGAAAGTGCCTATTAGCCCGCACATATCTCAAAACATGGCTTTGTTGTTAACATACTACAAATGAACAGAATCAAAATATTAAAGTTAGCAGAAAGAATTCTAGAATTATATAATTAAACATTGCTTCTTTCCTTCTGGGTACCATGACTCACAATGTGCAAATGTATTATGCAAAATAAGATTAAAACAGAATCTACATTTTACCCTTGGGTTCATTCAATAGTCAAGAGGAGTTAGAGAAGAAGAAGTTAATTTAGGATGAAAATAAAGCATTTAAAAATATTTTTTTTTCATATTGTCCTTCAAAGATCAAACCACATAAAGACTTGAAAGAACAGTATGTCTCTTGCAGTGGAGGGACATTTAAATCTACACTTTCATTTGTACCATACATCCCTAGAGTGCTGCAAAGACTGTTTTCTTACTTTGTTTAAAAAAAAGGGCAGGAAAAAAAGAAAAATAAAAGAGGACTTAACCATACTCTCAATTAAATGCATTATTGGAACATATATAAGAGATCTGAATACTCACTTGCCTATCTTGGCCCTGTGAGTATGGTATTTCCACAGTTACAAGTATGTGGGTTGGAAGGGATTACACAGCACCAAATGACCTTATGCAAGCAAAATTTTAGATGAATATCCATTGTGTATTTTATTTTATAATCCCAAGATATAAAATTGCATCTATGCCTCATCTTTTTTAAGTTGTTTTTTGTTTTTTTTTTTTTTATTAATCCCTCATGCAAATTAGAAATGAAGATTTATTTATTTATTTATAACATTCACCCAAATCAGCTTTGCTGGTTTATTCTTGTAGCTTAGTTTAGCCTGAGATTCATTTTCTCAGGGGATTCGTGTTCTCTGTCCGTAACAGCTTTGCTTCTCTAAGCAATGCACTCACTATGCTCAAGACTGGGATTGCAGCTCATTCCTGGGCTCTTTATTCAAAAATGTTCATCTGCAGGTGGTAATTAAACATTGGATAGTGTGAAATGATATTCGGCTCCTTAAGGGGGGAACCTCAGCTCTGTCCTTGCATTACCCTTGAGTCTCCAAGGAAGAATTGTGCTGATGCATATGAGGACTGACATGCTGAGCATGAGATTGCACAGTGGTTTTGGTCAATTTAAGCGAGGATTCCACCAGAACACCCTCCCTGTTTGTGCCCTTCCCTTGGGCTACTTCTGTGCTTTTACAAACACGCAGTCCTCCAGTTCATCCTCCTCCTCACACAGCCTCTCTCCCCAGCAATCCTTTCATTATATCCATGCCCTAAATTCTCTCCACATCCACTCACTAGGTTGTCACTATAGAGAAAAGGTAAAGGCACAGTTTAAAGGCAGAAAAAATGTAAGGCAGGACTGTTCCAGGCCTGGGCACCCTAAAAATCACTGAATCTAAGCTGGTGTGTGCTGGGACCTGGAGCCAACATTTGAGATATTCCCCCTGCTCACCAGGGAGCCACCACGGCTCTGGCAGCAGGGACAGTCCTGGGATGGGCCAGGGGAACACCAGGAATGGGGCACAGCCACAGGGCCTCGATCCCCACACAGGGAGAAGAGTGAAGCAGCTCATGGTACTAAAGCCATGCCTGGAGCTGAATTGTTCAGAAAGTGTCCCAAACCAAGGCCCAGGGACAGGCCCTGTTAAAACCAGCTTGTGCATCCAGGTTCCTTTGTTGCTTCCCATTTTGGTTTGCCTTTATCTGAACCAGTCCCTCCAGTGCTAGGCAGTAAAACACAGCTCTGAGTCAGTCAGCTCGTATTCACACTGTTCCATCTTCAGTAATTCAACTGCAGAGAGCAATTAAAAATAGTAAATATTTCCAGTGTTTTTCTCTGCCGTCCTTAGAGGAATTAAACCACTGCTGACACAGGAGGAAATGAATTGCTCTTGACTGCAGCTAACACTTCATAAGTGCTTGGAACACTTCTGGTGATCATGACCCTCAGATAAAATGTCCAGTGTGAATGGGCAGCTACTACTCTGTAAACAAGCCACAAAAATGTCTTCATTATTTATTAGAACAGAATGCTTCATCACCCTTGGCATCTGGATTTCTCACCTCAAAGGGCTTTTTTAAACTCAAAACTCCAGTCAAAAATAATTCATATCACAAAACAGTCTAAATGGATAGCAAGAATAGATATATTTGTTCAAAGTTTCTCAAAAGTCACTGATGATAGAATATCAAGCAATCTTTATGCTCCAGGTCCCTGTATCTCTAGCTAAAATGCATTAAAAGGAAAAAATAATCAACCAAGGTTATTACACCTATGTATAACTTGTGGTGTGGTATTTTCCTTTATAGCATTTTGAATCTTCCACCTCCCCAGAACAATGGACTTCAGAAAATAATATGAGAGGAAAAATTTCTCTTGCTTTCAAGAACATAATTTCAGAAGTGATTCATTGAAATTAGTGTAGAACGGAAAAGGCTTGGGATAAAAGATGAAAATGGCCATTCTATTTGCTTTGTATTGATTTGGCTTTAATCTCTGTGTAGAGATTATGCATTTCTAGGTGTGGGGAATGGCAAGCAAGTGGAATGAATGGGACATCAAAATTACATAGCAGTACTTAAAGTCTACTATTCTTTGTTCTATAGACTGCTGCATATATATCTGTGAGATGTTCATCTGCTCTGCACATCTCATTCCAGGAAAAAAAAAAGAGCACTCTGCTGCTGTTGCTCCTTTTTTTTTTCTCCTCCTAATTTTCAGAAATTGTTTTAATGAGGCAGTTGATTTATAAATTTCACAAAATCGAATTCAGATGAATTTTCTATTCATATAAACATCTAACAGAGAAGTAACTTGACTAACTGGAGTCTTCTCTGTCCCTGTATTCAGGCAGAAAACTACATAACTTGAACTGGTTTGCTGACAGCCATCGGAAACTTGAGGAGTTCTCCCCCCACTTACGAGAACAAAAGAGAAATAAATCAAAATTCAGATTCTTACCTCTCAACACCAAAATGAAGCACTGACCTCAACATCACTGCTGGGGTGAATCCTTTAGGAACAGGGGGGCCAACAGACAGCACAATTTCTCCACTGAGCCAACGTGCCATGCCCATAAGTGGATTAATAAAAGCCCAGTAAATGTTCCTGAATGAGCCTGACGTGTTACTTTCAAGTAAACTGTGTTCTCCTTTTCTCTCTTTTTGCCCACTCCATTTAATAATGACTTGATTCATAAAATGCTCAAGGATCAAAAAGACAACAGGTATCCTACTCACCTATAAATATCCTACTCACCTATAATACAAACTGTAAAAAAGCCAAACGGTTCTTTAAGGGCAAACAAACTGCAGGTATCCTCAGAAAGCAGCACGGTAACAGTCACAGGACAGAACACAACAGCACATCACGTCCTGAGCCAAAAGCCTCAGTGAGCCAACAGATGACACCAGGCTCGTGTCACTGCCCAGGCCAGCACGGGGACCTGGACCGCAGGAGCAACCTGGTGCTGCTGCCCAGAGCCTTGGACTGAGCTGCCCTACAGACACTCAGATCCCCGGGTGTGGCTCTGGATGCTCACAGCAGAGTTTTCCCAGTTTTGTAATTCCCATTTCCCATCACACAGCAGAGTTTTCCCAGTTTTGTAATTCCCATTTCCCATCACACAGCTGGGTGCTCAGCTGTCCTGGGCCCCGGGTCAGACGTGGGGATGGCAGAGGAGAACCGTGAGATGGGCTCGGCTCTGAGCAGGACTGGGACCCAGCCCAGCAAAACCCAGCCCTGGAGCAGGGACTGGTGGCTGCGGGGCCTCTCTGGCTCTGGGAGCACCGACTGGGCCAGTACCACAATCACTCTTCTGCTCGAAGAATGCTTTCTGCTCTAGGGCTGGCACAGAACTGCTGTAACAAAAACCCTTCAATTGCTCAGCATCCTAAGGGTTGTTTTTGTGTCGCTGGGACAGCGCACTGCACCCAGGCAGCAGGAAAAAACTGGGCTCTGTGAGTGTTCTTGTAAGGCATGCACGTGGAAAAGGTAACCTCTCTTTAGTTAAAGTGTCATCAAGCAGGCAGTTTAGGTATGTTAGTTCTTCAAGTATTTAAAAAGTCAAATGCATTCATTTGTATTTTTTAAACTTCAGTCCTCCTGATAAATCTTATTTAGTGGGAAGAGCAGCTTCCTTTCTACTAAGCAAAATGACAGTTAGAAAGATTTAAATATCAAAATCTTTATTTGCTAAAAATTCAATCTTCAAGACTTTACTTCTGCACAATTTCTTTGAAATTAATGCAGACTTTTACTTGAAAAAGGACCAATATTTAGCATCAACTTTTACCTTCTTAACTGCATTCAAAGGATGCAGGCAGCTTTTCTTTGCTTTTCATGAAAAGTCTCAAACACAGATTTAGGATGGTTGCTCCTAAAGCTTCGTGTGAAGCTTCAAAACAACCACCATCTGCTCTGGAGAGGAGAGTTGGTTACTGCTCTGAAGTCGCTATCACAGCACCTGACAAAAAACCAGACAGAAAAGACCAGCAATAGTTCTTGCTAACTTTTGTTTTGCTACAAAGCACAAGAAGTGAAAACACTATTCAGTCTTTACTGGCTTTGTGATTCATTTTATAAAAGAGGTAAGACTGAGGCCTGCTTCAGCAGATAAAACATTAATCCTTTCACCTCTAGGACAGATGTTTTGTCTAACACAAGCTCCCAAACAAACAGAATTTGGCACTGTGCTTTGTGATAGCTGTTCATATCGAACCCCAATCGCCTCACACGGTCAGAGCCATCAGAAGGCTTTGGAAGGACTCGGCCTGAAGCTCTGACAGGCTGGGAATCCTCCCGTGGCCTGGGAAGGGCTCTGAGCAGGAGAAGGGCACGGGTTAACAGCAATGCTATGTAAGGACAGCGTTTTTGACCAGATGCACAGGATCTGGTGATAGGAATAAAAAGTCACAACTCTCTATTTTCACCATTACTCTGACCGTCACTGTCCCCCTTACTCCAGGAATGGAAGGAGTAGATTAAAAAAAAATAGAAAATTAAAATGTTGAAGCAACTATAATCCCATATATGGCCTTTAGAAATTTAGATTTCAAGTACTGAGTGAGGTTACATGCATAAACGCCTGACAGTTGTAGAGATAAACATTTTATATATATCAAAACTGTAATATACTCGTGGAAAGCTTCCCAATGAAATCTTAACCACAAGCAGCCTCTGCACATTTTGAACTGTCTGTCAGCAACAGAAAATTCAGTATTTTGATCAGTGCTTAGCTTTTGAAGACATTTACTCTGAACCATTCTCAATTCCATAAGCTATATGCCTTGTTTGTCAATGAGTCAGCTCCTGTTAATAAGTCATGCAAAATGATGCAGATTGAAGTTATGCAAAGAAAATTATCTTTCTTGAAACTACTGTGTTAGCTGATTTGCCTACTTAACATGTTATGACAGCTTCAAGATCTTGAAACTGTCTAGAGATATACACAAACCATTAAAAACTCCAAGAAAAGCTGCATTTGAAATAATAGCAAGTGTCAAAATATCTTGGAAAACGTAGGGCAATAAAATATTAATAACAAAACAGCTGTTTAATGGCAGCCTACCAAACACTTACAACATGTTGATGCTATTTAGAAGTGAGGGTATGTCATATTTGGAAAATTATGTCCTATGGCTCTCCAGGATGCTTTAAGCACATATTTGAAAAAAAAAAAAAAAAAAAAAAAAAAAAAAAGAGGGTGGAAAAACTCCCTATTCNGGGAAAAATCCCTATTTAACTATATTTAAATTTAACCAGTGTAGAAGTAAAAATGACAACTTTCTTAGCTATAAAACTTTCTTTGTACACTGACTTGTGACAGCTTTCAAGAAAATAAGAACAAATAATGCCTTATTCTGATGTTAACATCTTTGTTACCTGTCAGTGGTTTTTGTTTATTGGTTGCTTCATTTTAAAATAACAAACACATAACAGCAGGCAAAGGAGACCCCTATTATCCACATAGCTTTAATGAGCTTAGGTAGGTACCTGCGACCTCCAGGTCAGTGACACTGAAAGAAAATATAAAGTTCAGATGATACCCTGAATATCTAGATTACTCTGCAGGATTAAAGGTCATCAGAATAAATGGATTTTTTTAATGGTCTCTGATTTTGGAGATATTGTAAATATGTAAAACCTTTTCAAAAAACTACATGACAGGTTTAAGCACTTCAGACTGAGCTGTAGTTGCAAAACTTACAGGGCATAGAGTACTTCCATTTCTGAAAAAGTTTACCTCATCCTGGGTTTTACAGTCTGATTTTCTGGACTTAAAAAAAAAATACCAAGCTATACCCCTTTTATTTTTTTTTTTGAGTGCCATTTTCTTAATGAGAAATTGATGAATGATGACATCTGGCAAGAGAAAAAAAGCATATGGTCTAACTAGCTGTTTCTAGAGAGGTTAAAATCAGCTTTGCAATTTTCTGTGGTTGCCATTATGATTGACAGATCATCAAATAAATCACTCTTCTCCCCCTCTGTGCTGGTCCTCTGTACCATCAAAGACACCAGGGGGTAAATTTGCACTGTACTATATGAGGAATTAGACACGCAAGATCCATTAACATAAATGGGATTTTTGCACCTAATTCCCCACACATCATGCTGAAAAATGTCGCCGTAGGATATAATATTCATGTTTTCTTCTTTATTCTATTTATAATTTTTAATTATTAATTTCTAGCATAATTGGGTTCTTCTAAAGAAAATTAAATGCTTAGTATGTTACCTAAAATATTGTTTAAGAGCCCTTGGGCCTGATGTGGAAGATGACAGGGAGTGTGTACACATGCAAATCCAACCTCGGAGAAAGGAGGGTGGAAAGGGTTGCTGATCACACCTCCAAACTGGCTCCATAACCCAAACCTTACCTGTTTCAGACCACCCCACCTTACCCCTACCTCTTCCAAAAGGGAATTAAAGTGGAGATAATAGCTGAAAACTATAAGAAAGTAAAGGGTGCTTAAAGGTAACTAGAGCATCTCTGGATCAATGGAGTGGGACAAAAGGGTGTTGAATTTGGGACTTTTTCCTTCATGATGCCTCAAACTGCTCGATAAAGGCAGGCTTTCTGGAAGACTTAAATGCAGTCTGCTGCCATTCCTTTGCTTTCATTGGAAATGATGAAACTGATTTATCCAATTTCTGTCTGCATAACTTTTAAATATTTCATTTTGATAAATGTGCAAATGATCAATTTGGGTTGCTCTACTTTTTTTTCTGTTTTTTTTTTTTTTTTTTTTTTTTTTTTTTTTTTTTCCCCATGGGCTTAATGGCTACACTGAAAAAGTTAAATTCCATTGCATTGGAAGAGAAATTAGATATGAAAAGTTGGTGCTCAGGACATGATTTGCTATCCTAAAACATTTCTATACAGAGGAGAGAACCTTTCTATAAGGATACAATCTCCTTCTTCACTTTTCTATCTTTAACTGGCAAAGGCACCAGAGCTGTTGAGACTGGAATTGTTGAGACTCAACTGTCTACATTAAATCTGGGTGGAATTGTCCAAAGATTCACAAGGAGTTGGTCCTTTGAACTGAGGGGCTCAAAAAGAGAAGATAATGGGCAAAGCTTCTGGAACAAACAAAACCATCAAAGAGAAAGTTTCATGCAGGAAGGTGGGGCAGGTTCAAGGGGGAAAAAAATTGCGTGAACACAGAATTGAGGCTGGATTTGCTATCACACATCTTAAGATCTGAATAACTGAGATAATATTAACAAGTTGCCAGGTCAGACAATTTGTTGCATTTATTAAAGACCAAAGAGAACCCAAGTCAAAGAATGCTGTATCAGTAAAGGTGATGTCAATGAAGATGAAGCAAGTCAGGCAGACATTCTATGGAGGGAGACACTGTGAGATTTTAACAATAGTCCAAAAGACAAATCCCAAACTGGCTTGCAGATCTGGACAGGAATTGCCTTTTTGAAAGGGGTGAGGAAGAAGAGGGAGGAGTGCTGAGATATTAACTGCCTTATTTGTTTTGGCTATGATTGATACTGAAAAAAAATTCAATGAAACACACCAGAGACAGAAAAACTCTAGGTGAAAGAAGAAAGGTCAGAATGGAATTGTTGGTTCTACAACCCATTCAACACATTCCAATGTGAAAGATACAATTTAAAACTATAAGATGCTATTTGGATCTTTATTTCCAGTGTTTGCTACCACCTTTTCTTCTGGACTATCAGAATTCACATTTTTAAGAAGTGTAAATTCAAACTCTAGACAAAGCATGTTCCTATAAGAATGGTGTGAACACAGAGCTTGTTTGCTATCTTGGTCCTTTTCTGACAAAGCCTGACAAACAGTCCCTCTGTTCTTAACAAGTCTGTTTTATATAACAAGCTTGTTTTGAACAAAGAATTTTTGTAAGAAGCACCTATGTCTGCAATGATTTCTATGAATGTTCTGCGTGCTGGTTAATCTTACAGCTTTACACATCACTTCAGCAAACAGAGAAGGGAAACCTCTGCCCTTTTGCTTCTTGTATGAAAAGTTTTTATACAAGAATATATTTTCACGTAGTATAATAGGGCTTTTCATACTTTCTTTTTCTTAAGATTTTCATTTCCTTTACTTGTCAGGAGCACTGATTGAGGAAAAAAATATCAAAGGTATAATTCATGCTTACAGCATCTTATATATACAGTCCCCTCATATCTGACATAACCAATTATCCAAACAATGCTACCACCACCTTCATTTCTGCTGAACTATACATATGTTTTTCAATCTCTCCCGAAATGACTGAGTGGGAGCTTTTTTGGATGACTTCTAAAATGAATATACTCGTATTCGTCATCATTTCTCTCAGTTTCATTAGTCTGCATTTTTCTGTGATGAGCAGAACTTGAGTTGACAGCTACATTTTTAATGTTTCCTGAACTCTATTGTTTTCATTTACCTAACAGCTTATGGTACTCCAGCTGAAGCTGAATTCCCTGTGAATATGCTTTCTGTTTGCTACTGCTGGATTACAACGAACATAATTAATAAAACAGCACTAGGCAACTCAAACACTGTGTGTCAAACATGGGATGTGAAAAACTGAGTCAAATAGATCCACTTTTATATCTATTGCTTGATGAAATGCCCAACAAGTTACCAGAGATGGTGCCAAGAGATTAAATCTTCTTGTTAATAGCATCGAAAAATCAATGTTACCTTCAAGAGATTGCTGATAAAAGATTATAGAAATATTTTCTTTTCTGGGTAACAACTATGCCTGTTGTCCTTATAAGTTCTTTATTAGGAGATTCAAAATACTCTCAGTAATGTAATTAGTATAATTTTTTATTTTTATGGGTTCAAGTTTAAGAGTTTGTTTGTGCCTATTCCTTTGGGGGATATAATTCCCTGGCACTCTGAAAAAATTAATTTCCAACAAGGGCACAAAATACATATCACATGTAGGAAGAGTGATCGTTAGTTTAACGTCTGTGAAATACATATGTATGTGTGGGGGTGATCTGAGTTGCCTTCATTGTGGTTTCCATTTGCTTTCTTCTGAAAAAAACAGGTAAGTTGCCCATATAGTCAACATTAAATGAATGTTTAGTCCCTTTTAAAATATGAAAGGAAAGCTGTGAAGATACTTGTGCATGTAACAGCACTCTGAGGGCACTGTATGAAAATGGAATATATCATGCAGCTCATCTTCTACACCTCAAAGAAACTGCCTATAAAGTTTAGAGAAATGTGGCCTTCAGCATCTCCTTGCTGTAATAACAAAGCCTGTCGTTTTATTGAAGTGTAGTTGAGTAGATGAGCAATACATCCCTTAAAATGTCAAACGAAACTGCTATTTCCCAAGCATTGTTGTTCTTTGAATCTGATTCTAGCTCCCTTATCTACCATGCTTTTGTCTAAGCAGATTATAATTGATCAGACTTATCAGCAATGTGGTATCTTGGGTTTATTACTTCAGGAGCTCATGCTGAAAGGGCTCTTCCCCTGCCCAAACTGAGAACACTTTCTGTGAGCTGCCTGTGGCAGCCCTGACCCCCGCTCAGCTCTCTCATGCAGATTTACATCCCATTTGTTCTCCCACTGTCGCCTCCAGGTCTCTCAATGCTCTTACCCCGCAGTCATTTCCTCTCAGTTATATGAGTTTTCATTTTCCCCTGATGAACTTTTCTATGTTCATTATGAAATTTTACTAAGATAATCTTTTGACGAGATAAAGCAACAAATAATCTTTTTTTTTTTTAAATTCCTGAGCAGGGATGGTGAAAAGGAAGAGCCTACAAATCACCATGTGAACTGTGTAATAGCATTTCTTTCTCTTTATCAGAGGAGGCACATTTTTGACAAGCTGCTTAAGTAGTTTCATAAATATTTTTGTCATAATTTATATTGGTAAAACACCCAAAACAATTTTCTTCAAATGAATTGCAGCCAATGCTGTAATTACAGCCAGTCAGAAGGGGCAAGTAGAATTTATTGTTGCTTTCATTACAGTGACATGAGAGATACTGTTCCTCATTGCTCAGCATAATTTTGTCTCCATATTTAGATTTACACTGTAGAATATTCCTACCTCATAAACAAACCTAAAGCCAAACTAATCCATTGAAAATATATTAAAAAAACCCCAAACTAATTGTTGGCATGATTACTGCTGATTATGTGAATACCATGTATCTGTTTCTTTATTATACTGAAGAAGTTGATAGAGCTGATGTAGATATCTAAAGATTCAAAATCTGTTTATTGCTAATGGACATTAATTCACCTATTTCCTACAAATGGTGTTACTGACTAATGAATGAAGGAATCTTCCCCCATCCTGTGGGCAATGATCCCACAGCAAATACTCAGTCCCTCATACCCTTTCTTTAACAATCTGAAATGGCAAGGCTTGCATAGGAAGGGAGCTAAGTCATGGACTTTAATTATTATGGCTTTTTGCACGAAAGCTGTGAAAAAACCATGCATTTAAAATTACTGGGGAAATGCAGCTTCTCTTTCATGGTTTGTTGCTATATTCCACAACAGAATATACAGAAAACATGTAGAAAATATGAAATAAAAAAAAAAAAGTAGATCTGTTTCCGCCTTTATTTCAGCCATTTTATTTCAATAAAATTTAGCAGCTTAAAATGGGCAGACTTCTTTTGAATGTTTATCAAGGATGCTGAAATCCAACCAATCATCAAAACCAACCCCAACAAAACCAAACCAAAAAGCAACCAGTAGTAATTAACTTTAAACTGATTTTTAAAGGTGAGATATTTAAATTAAGTACCCTACTTAATTATAGATTATTTCTTTCCAGACCAATAAACAGAAGAAATATCGCTAAATTATTTTAAGTATTCAGGATTTGCATAAATATGTTACACAAACAATAAGAATAATATTGTGTTTAAGACTTTATAGTAAATATAATTTCTCTTTATTTCACTCATAATGATATTTGTATTTCTGAGCTGAAAATAAAACCCATAGATAATAAAAGAAGTATTTTTGTGCTTAATTTGTGAGTAAAAATATATAATAATTATAAAACTCTGATGTGGTGTTGACCTAAACAAGAGGTAAGTTTAGAATGAATGTACAAATTTACTCAAGACACAGTTCTGTCTGTGCTGTTAATTTTGTGAAACAAACAAAATCCACAGCCTAGTGCAGGACAGAACCTGTTTCCTTTTCCACACATGGTATTCCAAGTTCACAAAGTGGATGGTTTTGTTTCTTAGACTCTCCTACACAACAGCTGTGCAAGATTGAAACTTGCACGAGAGCAACAGAAGTTGTTTTGTTTTCATGGTTGTGCGAGCACAATTGGAAATGTGAACACCTATGTCTCAAACAACTAAAAGGAAATAAACCCATAGTGTTCAAATCATAATTTCATCCCTGTTATAGTTCACAGTCATTTGTTCCCTATTTGGGTACACAGGGTTATCTGTGCTGAGGCAGTATCTGATTTTATCTCACTGGATCCTGTACTAACAAAAGAGGAAAGAAGGAAAGATTCTGACCCAAAAATATGGACAATATTACCTTAAATGTGTTAGTAGTCCCTGACCTTTCAGACTTGGGTAAAGAATGGACAAAATGTCAAGCAACATTTAAAGGAAGCTGAGAACTCCAGGCAGGGCAGCTGGCAAGGATAAATCCAACATCAATGATAAAGACAAAGATCAGGGGGCAAATATATGAAAATTACTTTGTACAAGTGAGGACAGCAATAGTGTCACATCTGTCACTTCTTTAGAGAATCTGAATAATAATTTCCCTTGGATCAGGACCCAAATGAGCCTTATAATATGAGACTGTAATTCCCCTTTGGGTAAAAACCTCTTTAAACACAATGATAGCCTAAAGATTCCTGGAACAGGAACAAACAACCTCACTTGGTCACACAGAGGAGCCACACAGTGATGAGAGATTCCTTGTTACCAGAATGCCCTCAAAATGAAATAGGCAACGCAGGACAGAGAGACACAGAGAGCTTCAGCAGATAAATGATTCAAAGTAATCAGAACTGGGAGACTAAAGTGTTTCCTCTCTAAATTTGGGTACATACAGACAGGTGAAAAAGTTCTTTGCTGTGACAGAGCTTTTAGCTCATGACTAGTTGAAGTGTGCATCCCCGTTCTCTGCAGCAGAATGGAAGCACAAGAGAAGGGAGAGATGAGTAATCTGTATCTGTACTCAAAAGATAAAAAAAGCAGAAGCCTAGAAAGCTTAAAGTATTACTGTCGTGCAGCTAACACGAAATCAATGGCACAAAACTCCTCCCCGAGCTCCTGGTGATGCAGGAGCCCACCTGAGGGAGAGCCCACCACAAGCTGGGAAAGTAAAGCAACTTCTGATGTGATATTTCTCCCTATGAAAACAGTCCAGAACCCCTTGATCCTTCATGACATTATTGGGGCCTTCAGGAAAGGAAAGACGAGTATCAAGCTTTAAATACGTGTCATTTAGAAAACTATGCACACATTCAGTGCTTACATGATAAAACTGGCTACTGACAGAAATGGAAATACATCAAAATAAGGACATGAACTACAATAATAAAAATTACTTTTTTCCTGAACTCCTTAGCAAGATAAAAGGTCTGATACATTTGCCCTTCTACATTTCTTTTTGTGTTTCCCATATCTGATGGCAAAGCACACACACGTGATTGACCACTTTGCAGCAAAACAATTCATATTCATATCTGAGAGTGCATTATGTAATCCTGTCTTCAGATAATATAGTTGCAATGTGAAGTGAAAAGTACTGAATAAATTACTTATTCTGATAAGTGTTTCTCTGTAAATGAAAGCCTACCCACAGCAGTAGGGGTAACATTCAGGCTAAAATAGGAATTGGGATTGTATGGAGTAATTTCACTGTCCTGGTGACATGGGACTGGTCAATGTACAACACATCCTTAATATCGTTTCCAAAAGAAAAAAACCTGATTATCTAAGATTCCTGTGTGAGTGTGTAGTACTGGGCCAGGATTAATCACGGCCATCATGGATGGTCAAATACTCACAGTGGCTCTGTTGTGAAACTCTGACTTCAGAGTTGTAACACTTCCCATGCAGTAGCAGTGCAATTCACGAATTAGGGGAAAGCATTTGACATTCATTTGTTAAATAACCTGTTTCTGCAGTGGAACAATGGGTCAAGATAAGTCAATTACTATTTACACATTCAGCCAGCAGTATGACAGCTGCAGCCATAGGTAGAGCACACACTTGTGTAAGGGAAAAAGGCTGCTGAGAGTGGAAAAACAACCCGAAAATTGCCATCTCCCTTCCCAGCTTTGCTCTGTGCATCCTCCACCCTGCTCTCCCAGCCTCCTCCCCAGTTCCAGGGAGGTTGAGCAGGGTGGCAAAGAGTTGTTATTTCAGTGAGTACAACCCAACATTGCTGAACTTGCCCTCCCCAGCGTGAGAGGCTGAGGTTTGAGTTTTCTGTGACTGCTACGTGCTGCCCTTGGCTCAGGCTGTAAGGAGCTCTCCCTCTGGAGAGGGCAAATCCCCACGGCTTGGGGCAGAAAAGTGAACAGAGAAGGACATTGCTTCATTTCCATATTAGTACTGGGGTGTGTTTTGAGGAGAAGGCTGTAAAATTATAGACAAATTGAGAGGTAAGAGGGGAAAATTAAGAGAAGGGGGAAAGAAGACAAACTGTAGATCTAAGTGAGAAGCAATAGGAAAAAAACGTACCAAGGAATTAAATACTTGCAGTAGCAAGGAAGCAACAGGATAAGAAAGTTACTATTCAGTTACTGTTTGACATGGTTCTGTTTACCCAAAGCACAGAGATGAAACATAAAATGATTAACAGCCAACAGAGTAAAGAATATTTATAGCCATCTATCAATGTGGGAAGTAAATTCAAGTTAATGTAGAAAGAAACATCAAACCTTCTAGCATTTAAAAAGTCAAGGTTAGATTATTTTAAATTAAATTTTAAATTCAGGTGAAATTTATAATTTGTTGTACAGCTGCTGACATTTTTGTTTTTCCCCAGACTCCCAGTGAGGCTAGAAGGCTTTATCTCAAAGAAGAGAGGGAGGACAGGAATCAAATTCTTCCTGAAAAGATGAATACATAAAAACATTCAACCTGTGATGTCTCTTGGTTCTGATCTCAATCTTAGCTTCAAATCAGCACAGCTCATTGTCACTGAGGAGAAGATACGGAATAGGAAGACAAATCACACAGGTCTGTGAGGGGAAGCAGCAAACCCAGCAAAGAACATTTCTAGGTGAACTATCAACCCTTCATGAATAATAAACACCAGGATGCAGCCATATAGGTTATTTCTATCACCATGTCCCCTGTGTAGTGCTTTATATCAACAGAAAGTTATTTTTAAATACTTGCACAGTGTTTCTTCTTTGGTGGTGTTTTACATACACTGCACTAATGCAGGATTAAACAAATCATATAAGGAAAAGGACAGGAAAGTCACTGGTCACTGACCACAAGGAGGTCTGATGGTCTTAAATAACATTTTAATTTGAATTATAGTAAGGTTAAGAGAGGAATTCTGAAAAGTTTATGATAGACAACTGTTACAGCTGTGATCACTTCATCTTGATGTCAGGGAGATTTTGTCCTAATTTTTCAATTTTCTTTTTACTTTAGCACCTGTATGTTTCTTTAAGTCAAAGCATTGCTCTAGAACAGGCCTCTGGCACCCGGGGTGAGGCTCTGAGAGGTTACCTCAAGATCACAGCAGACAAGACTTACACTGCATGGTTACCTTTGGAATGCATGGAAAAATCCATATTACAAATCATCAAAGACAGGACAAAACTAAGTACTCATGGACAAGTTTGTCACCCGATGTCAAAGCTGCCCCCAGTCACAGCTATAACTGCAAAAGTTTATTGTCATGTTGACATTTCCTTTCCTTACCCAACAGGACAACTGACTGCCTCAGAAAAATCTTGTTCAATAAAGATCCCTGGTCTTAGATCTTGCAGTAATACCCACAGAATGCCAGTGGATCAATCACCACCAGAAGTTTCACACAAACTACTGGTTAAACATGAACCTTACACAGGTATAACACCTGAAGAAAAGGTAAATTTTTTGTTTGTTTCTCCATTCTTCCAGCAATCCTAAAGAGGAAGATCTGCTTGGGGCAAACTGTTTCAGGCACCAACCCCATCTCAATGCTGGCAGTCCCTGTTAATCACTCTAAGTGCATCCCTGATTTGTTTACCAGGGAAGCTGCCACTTGTCAAACAGCTCTCAGGGCCCTTGTTTACAGGCTGCAGATGTAAATCATGATGCGACCATGGCAATGTGACAGCAGCACAGTGTCCGAGCTCCTCTGAGGAGACAAGATGACAGGGAACAGAACAGACCTGCTCAGTTGATAATTCCTGACACCGAACATAGGTTGCCGATTTTAGCCATTATTTTTTCAGTTTTACATAAAATCGCTTCAGTGATTTACAAATATGATCGAAGAGGAGAACCCACCTCACTTCACAGAGCTGTGGGTCACACAACAAAAGCTGTCAGAGAGAAAAAGAAAGAGGGCCTTTGGAGATGACATTTTGTCCTGCCTGGTGATTTCATGAGTCCATCATGCCCCTTGGCAGGGAAAAAACGCATTGCTATTATAACAGGGAGTAGACAAGAAGAAAAATATATCTTTTATTTCTCTTCACCAAGCCTTCATTAAGGAAAAATGGATTTCATTTAAAAGAAACATACTGACTTAGATACTTTCTCAAACTTGCATGCCACCAACCCTTCAAAATTTTGCCAGAAAAAAGACTCCTACCTGAGCCAGATCCACTGCAAACAGGAAAAAGAGAGAGATGTGGAAGAGAACATAAAACTGATACAATAATTTTGTCAGGGCTACATAATAAATTGAAAAAAACTAGCAATTAACGTTCATTTTCACTCCGTAAAACTACCTTCTGTTACCACTTAAGCAGCTTGTTGATACTTATTGTGACAGTGGTTTGATCCAAACCTATTGTTGCAAATCAGAAAATACTGAAATTGAAAGTCACTTCTGAGGCGTGGGGCACAGCTGGTTCTGAAACCCAGCTAAACCCCAGTGACCCTTTGGGCTCCAGCTTGGCCTTCACAGCAAATGCACAGCTGGGGAAAAGGAAGAGTGGGAGGTGATGACCTTCTAGTCCCCATTTTGAACCACATCTAATCTGCAGAGATCAAGGGAAGGATTTCTGATATTTGGCATTCTCCAGCTGTATTTCAAAGCCTGTTGATTTTTTCTACTTTTTTTAAAGAGAATTTGCATACATGCTAAATTCGGCATTCAAACAGGAATGCTAGGAGTAAGCTTAATGGCTTTTACCCAACTGCCCAGTGTATCACTACTAATTAAAAGTTAGTCTAACTTCTAGTGGAAGGTGTCCTTGCCCATGGCAGAGGGGTTGAAACGAAATGATTTTCAAGGTCTTTTGCAACCCAAACCAATCTACGATTTTAATCCACCATTCCAACTTCAATTAAACAAAACCCAAAAAATATAGGCTTTTAAAATAGCTTAAAATTTGCCCACTGGTGTCCATCCAGAAACTTGACACCCACACGTATATAGACACAGCCATGAAACCACACTATGAATTCATTTTATTTCCTTCAGTCCTCTTAACATGAGGTCATCAGCAGAAATAGGTTTGACACAGATGCTTTAACTACACCTAGATTGGACAGTAGATTATGAAAATCACCACCCCAATCTTAAATTTTCCACTGCTGAGAGGGTCAGAAAAGATAAAAAGGTTTGAGAAGTCATCTGAGGTACCAAAGGCGGGTCTGAAATGGTGTTCACTGGGGTTTTTGTTCGTGTTGTCCTGGCCCCCTCATCCCACTACCGACAGGCATTTTCTGGGTGTGCTCAGCCAGTTTGTGCTGATTTCCTTAGCACCTGAACAGAGCACAGATATGGGTACCTACACTACATCAGGGCCTAGAAACCTTTTGTGTTGGTCATATCCAGAGAACACAGGAGGAAATTGGACACGTTTGGCTTGGTGTTCTCTGCTGCTTCAGCCGATCCCAATGGGCAGATCACTGAGATAACATCAGAGATGCTGCTGCAGATGTTGCTGCTGGAGAGTCAGAAATTCACCACTATCACTGCCTCTCCCAGAACAGTGAGAAGGCAAACAGGAGCACAGCTTCTCCCAGCTTCTGGCACTGTTGATCATGAACTGAGTTGCTGGGACAAGACTTTGAGTCGGAAATAGGCATCAAAGACTACGTTGGTTCACCAAGGCTCTCGGGGAGGAATGGAACCTGCAGAAGGTTTCCTTCCTCAGAAAGTATGAGTAATGCAGCAGGGAGGAAAAACGAAGAACAGACGGCAACCTCTCACTCTCTAAACGGGGGCACTGTGTTGTCATTAATGACTAACACCAGAAAGTGTCTAGAAAAGCTGCAACAATAAGCATAAGGGAAACTGAAGCAATAACATCACACTTTCACAGTTATAAAATTTCTCTGACATGCTTGGCAAGGAAGTTTAGTGTGAAAGGACTAGGATATGCAGGATGTAGTAGCAGTAGAAAAAGAATGAAAAAAAGCCTCTGCTTTTGTTGATTAATCACAGGCGTGTCCTTGAGTTCCCTTCAAACTTTTGACCACAACATTAAAAAAAAAAAATACCCAAGGAAAGAGAATGACGCCATGTTTTAAGAGAAAACCATCAACAAGGCACCATAAAATTTGACAAATCTATAGCAATATACTGTGCATTGGCTTATATGACTGGATGAAATTAGGGGCTGTCAAAGTCAGTAGAAGTTGAGTAGCATTTTGAGACAGATTAAACTTGCGGAGAAAACCTGAGCATCCTCAAAATACTCTCCTTTATCCATGAGTTTCTTCCAGTAGTTAAGGTTGTTGTGACTGGGAATATAGATTTAAAAAATGGAAGAAACTTTCTTTTGAGGAAGCTGGAAGTCTTAACTAAAAACCTGGAATCTCAAATGCAACACTTTTTTGCTTAAAACATGTAACAATTTTGGTACCTATGGATAAAACCTGACTTTTTCCATGAGCATCATGTCACTTTTGTATGACGTGGCCATAATTTTCAACTTTGGAATTCTGGAATTCCACCTAAAAGAAAGCCATTCTCCACATAAAACCATATTTTGTAAAGACTACGTAAGGCCCATGAAGTAACCCTTGTTAGCAGCTGGACAAATTTCCATTAAGAAAATAGATATTTTGTGTAACTGATGATGACTTTGAAAGAAACACCAGGGCAGAAACTCACTGTACATTAATAGGGTGCATCAGGCAGGGAAAAGCCTTGTTTCTGTTTGCTTTGGTCCTCACACAAACAATTTGGGCAAAATTATCGAGAAAATAAGTGGTTTTTTCCCATTTATTTTTTGTTTCTTTTCTGTACTGCAGTTCGTTTAGAAAAACATTTTCTGAGGTATGCCCTAAAATTTCTCAGATCTATCAGGGAGTAATTTCCTCAGCCTAATCTCCTCCACAAGATTGTAAAAACTGTAGGATAAAAGGGGAACTGTGGCGATTTACCTACTAATTAGTTGCTCTTATTAAGAAGAGCGAGATAATTGATTTTAGGATGCACTACCCCTTATTAAGACCTAATTTAACTGTATATCAAAGACTAATTAAATGGCATTACTCCATCTCACTGATGAGTTTTGATGCTTGGTGAATAGATTTGGGTGAAAAATGAGCACTGAGTAATAGATTTCTAATTCACACAGATAACTATGAACTAAGAAGCTGAGCAAAGGGAATTTTGGATTATCTAAACTAACACATTTTTTGGTATTCCTTTACACTGATAGTCTAAAGTGAAAAAAATAACACATTTAAACACCTGCTGAGAGCTACAGGGAAAGGGAAAGACAATGAAAAGGCTCTCCATGTAAGCTGTTTATTTAAACATTTAGGTAATTTTCTTACAGTAAGGAATTAAATTTGTGAAAAGGCTATGTACTTTCGTGTGCATTTATCTGTTTATTCTGCAGACCTGTGTAGCTACAAAAAGGGATGACAAATAATAAATACTATTTATTTGTGCCATTTGTCAAAAGCATTTAAAGAAAACAGACCTAAGAATCATTTGAATTTCTGATTATTCCAATACCTTGCAGCATTCCAAGTTTGTTTAGTGCTGAAAAGGAATGAAAAGACAGAATTACATGCCTCCAATTCTTCCAAATAGTCTGCAAGTTAAAATAAGCATGAAATAAGAAAAGATTAAGTTGCTTTTGAGCAAAGGAATGGCAGGGACTGAGTTTACTAATAAATTCTTAGGGTTTTGATCCTTCAATATTCATTTAAATGAAATCATCTGTCTTAAAATAATTCCTTTAGCAATCCAGTGTCTGGTTTAATAAGAAACAACTTACAGTAAATTTGAGTGTGTAAAGGAAAGAAATGCAAAGCTTTAATCCCATCAATCTACCCTCTAAATAAAATGTTTTGTCCTCTAGACAGAATTGCTCTGACAATACAAACTCATCATTCTATTTAATCTGTTAGGTCATGGCCCCAGAGATTATGATGAGCTGTCTCTCAAAGCCACACTGTGCTGCAGTACAGCATCTCTTGGATAAATCACAAGATCCTCACCCAAAAAAGCAATGACTTCGCTACAGCTCTGGGGTGTATTTCCTTCTTTCTGTTGGTTTCCTTCACTGGCAAGAATATAATTGCCTATGGGAGCATCAGTCATGTGTCACTTTTCCATTCATTTCTGGCCAAGGTGTAACCATACAGAAGCAACAATCTACAGCTTTTAGACTTTTAAAGAAACCGTCCTGACTGAAGGCTATTCATTAAAAACTAAAGTTGGAAGGTGTAAAGTTAGACTGTATCAGCTGAAGGATATTTACACATTAATTATTCTTCTACTAATTCAAATAGAAATAGTAGGACTGTAAGGGAAAACAAACATTTATTTCAGCATTTGCTCAAAACATATTTATAAATATATGAGCAAGCTATTTATGTAAACATTCCCTAAAGAACCCCGGGTCTGACCAGCCTTGCAGCCAAGATATACATAGAAGATTTTTGAGAAAATAATTACAGCAGAGTTTACACTTCAGTTTGTAGAAAGTGGGGAGGATTTTATATATTAAGACATTTATATTCAAATATGTAACTGCTGCTAGAGAAAACTTGCAGCTTTCTAAAAAAAGAAAAATTAAAATGCAAATAACCTTAAATATTACATTAAGAATATAATGCTTTTCCTTTCCATTTAACACATGTCCTTTCTAAGCACGTGAAAGTTGCTGGCTGATTTAGAAATACACATCCCCCTGCCCTTCTCTACATCTGCACCTTCCTGAATGCAGAGGCACACTGGATGCAAAAATACTCACACTGAAGTTGCTGTGCAACTAACCATCAATTTATTCACGTTTTTTCTAGCACTCAGTCTCACTATCACAGATATTTGCTAGATCACCAGGTGAAGAATGGGTGTGTTCAGAAACAGAGAGTCAAATGAAGAGGTACAGCTAGTGATCCAACATAACAGGCAAAGCAATGTTGCACTAAGACCTTTCCCCAAAAATCTGCCCAGAACTTAAAAGAGGAACATAAAATATCCTGCATTCTCTGGTGCTTTTACACAACTCTCTCTATTTTCTTTATTTGCGTTTTGCTCTTTCAAGATTTCTGCTGGCACTTTCTGATTAACACCTTGAGAGATTACAGTACCACCACAGGACTTTCATATTCTACTTCAGGTCTCTCTCTTTATACTTAAAGCAGAGACTAATATTAAGTGAATGCAACCTTTGATCATAAAGCTCCCATTCTACTGACATGAAAAAGATACCTCACTATTGCACAAGAAAACTACAGGGAGCAAAGTGAAGTTTGGAGACTCCACTTTAATGTGAGAACGCTGTCTCTCAATGGAGCACTTGCTGTGATAACCATTGCAGGCTTTGGTACAGGAGTCAGAGATTCTCTTCTTCAAAACATTTTTTTTTTAAGATGTCCATTGGCTTAATGGCAAAAAATAACATTAGTGCTCAATATTCTGCTACAAGGACAGCCCCCTTTTCTGTTTTGCTAAAGACATTGGCACAGGGACGTATTTGGCATTAAAATACAGGATGTAATACTGGGGAGAAGAACAACTACTTCAATTAATTTCCCTGCACTGATGAAAAGGTTAAAATAGGGGAAGTTAAAATATCAAGTTGGATTTTTTTGTTGTTTATTCAGTTAGCAAGAGGAACACCAGCCAACAAAATTAAAAAAAAAAAAAACCAAAACCCCTTAGCCTCCTCAATTAACATTTAAAAAAAAGGAAAATCTGACAGTATTCAATAGCCAAATCTTAGCAATTATTAAAAAGCACAACTCAAGTAATCGAGCAAGTCATATATTACTAAAGGAGGAACCAATGCTAGAACATGCTAAATGGCCAGACAAGTTCTATATAAACAAGCATTGTAGAATGCCAGTAACAAGGTATGGTAATAAGGTAGCTATAATTAGTAACACGAGCCTTAAAATATCTCCATCCTCCCAAGTTTGCTGCACCCTGGATATGATAAAATCTTTTTTTTTTTTTTTTCCTCAGTGTCACTAAAATGGTAATTGAAAGCTGATTTAGGATCAAAGACAATCTCAAGTTTATAAATAGTTGTAGCTGGCTGTGAAGTATTCTGATCAAAATTTCTTGAAAGTGGATGCCCTGCTACAACGATAGTAAATTTGCAGGAACTAAACTGAAATAAGGTATTTTTTGAAAGACTTATCGACAAGAAAAAAGCTTTGAGGAGGAAAAAAACCCCACAAATGCTTTATCATAGAATCTACCCCACTAAGCACTGTTAGAAGAAGATCATTATAAAAGTCTATTTGATGTATCTGAAACAAACAAAAACAAAAACCAAACCCCACAAAATGAAAAAACAGCCCCAATGCCACTAGTGAGCAAATATCGATTACCACTGAGAAGCCCAAATTACTTGAGTAATTCTTTATTCTTTCCATCCAGTGTTTTCACAGGATACCAGCAATTACAGGAGCTTTGTTTTTTATTCATGATAGGCAAAATCCAAGTTTATAATCCCTCTAGGTACCAACTTCAATATTTGCATTTGTATTTAAATTATTTTCTGCTATTTTACAATAACTTCTGAAACAATATACTTTAAGTTTCTAAAGAAGTTCCACAAATATACACTTTTGGAAGTGTTCTTTTTTGTATTATATGAGGCAGCAAAGCAAGACAGAAGCAGTGGAAACTTTTAGAGACAAAAGAAGCTGGCTTCCCAATATCCCTTCCTCAAGTGACCTCCAAGGTGGTTTGTGGACCTAAACAACCTAAATAACTCTGGGATTGAAAATAAGGCATCAATTCCAAACCGATCACATTTGGTGATACTCCAGATGTAGAGAAAGAATTCCCAAGAAGAAGAAAGGTAGGAAGTAACAATTTAGAATAAACCATGAGCTCTCTTATTAACTGAATCTCCACAAAAACCCCATGGAGAATGTGGCTTTGAATTGCTGAAATTTATGTTACATTTTCATTAAGTATAATTACCATCTCATGAGAAACTGGATTAATACACCCCATCAATACACAGTTTGTAAAAATACCCCCTGTGAATTGCTACTGTATATTTGAATCCAGTTGTTTCGGGCATATCTCCTGGATTGCCTTCCTTTTAATATATTTATTATTAAAATCTACTAGTAGAACTCTTTATTCCAAATTTTTGTCCTCCTGAGCAGTCTGACCAATTCATTTAGGGATCTGAAGGAATAAATATAATTAATACAATTGAAGGGATGACCTATGATACAAACATCAATTTCCCAAGTTGTTTTTCTCCCCTTCTTATCAGTGCTGAATAATTAACACATGCACAAAACCTGAGTTCATAGCTGAAAAGCGCACTTGAATATTTGAAAAGTGCTTAGAGACTGATGACCTTTCAGGTAAGAAAGTGAGAGATCAGATCCAACAACTTGCTTACAGGTTGTGGTGCATTAGCATTACAAATTCCAGAGCCTTTGGGACCAGAGGCTGGCAGTCATCGGGATGAGGGGACAGGCAGGGAACAACGACAAAATGAAATGTGTCAGGTGAAAGGATTAGGAATTTCCACTGTCAATTAGTGTAACTCTTATGTTTCTCTAGGTTTCTGACTTTATCTTCCCCCTGAAAAGTAGGTTCATTTTCTCTAATTTGACTACTACTTTTCTGGCATAATCAGTTTAAATTTTTCAGTCTTCTAACACGAAATTTTGCCTGGCTGTGCCACATATGTGCTGCAGATTTTTCATCTGGCAGTTCTGTGTAACCTGCATGTTCGAGAACCCTGTGATCATCTGTAACTATCCAAACAGTGAAATCATGGAAGCAGCATCCTTGAGTGTTGCTATGTTGACCCTCAAAACTCAGAAACAGGTCTTTCAGTACATCTCTGACTTGCAAGTGGAAAGGGAAGCTGAGACAGACACAACCCCTCATGTCATAGATGTGCCATAATCTTCTGCTGACAAGATCGTTCTGCTGTGAAAAAGAGCCATATTGTAAAACAGGCCTCTAAACACCGAGAGAAATAAATAATTAAAAAGTGCTAAGGTAGCCACAGAAGAGAGAAACCCTCCTCAGCCATTTCCCACAACAGCAGAGTACAAACCAGTGATTCAGGGTGAGCAATTGACCATCCTGCTGCACCCAAACCTGAGCAAGGCAGTACCAGCAGTCAATGCAAGCACTTGAAAAGTGCTGATTACATCCTCGCTCTTGAATTTTCACCAGAGAGCCAAAGCACTGGGAATAACATCCATATTTTTATTTACCCAAATAATAAGGCTTCCTGATAAAAGGAGCCCAAGAAGAGGGAAGCAGGCTGATGCACGTGTCAGTGGGAATCTCAAAACCCCACGACTGCAGCCTCTAATACAACGGATATTGTTCATTCTGCAGAGCACAAAACTATCACCACAGCTCAGGAAGCAGATCAATAGATTATAGGGAACCTTGCAGTCATCACAATGTCCTCTCTTCTCAAAAGAGAATCTCACTCAGTGATACAGGCATATACATGGTTTGTTTTCACTGTGGTAGTGAAAGTTGCAGGTGTATATATACAAGTATGGATACATATATTTTTGTACACATATATTTTTACATGTGCACACAGAAGTGGCTGTTCAGATGCATTCATGTCTATACACACAGACACAATCTTAAAGATTTGAACATATAAACCTTCCACTAAAGAACCCGAAAGGAACCATTACACTGGAAATCCTTTTGAAATCCACACAATGAGTTAATATGAAAACCACACTGGAACTAAATTGAGACCTATTTCAGAAATAAAGTGCAAAAGCTCATGACAACGAACACCAAATGTATTTCTAAGAGAGAAATAGACTAAATACTTGAGCAGATCTGGCAAAAAATTAAGAGCAGCTAAAGATAATAATCAAGTTGACTTCTCAGAACATAGAAAAAAATCAAGCAGGATATTGAGATCAGGTGACTGCAAAAGAGGAAAAGATAGCACAGAGATATCAAACTGCAAAATTTGCACAACAGCATGGAAAGTGAAAGCATGATTAAAAAAATTAACCCAAAATAATCAGAACAAAGACAATTATGGGTATTTAAGAAGCAAGACTGGTGCTGAGAGGAATAATGCAGATTATAGAATTCACAAGCTCTTTGAGGATGAGCAAGAAGCATTTTTCAAAATTTAGTTTACAATGCATCTGCTGTCATTCTCAACCATTACCTTGAGGAGACTTTCAGCAGGGGATAAACTCTGAAAACACTTCACAGAGAGGTGTTTGGATTTCTGCCTTGAGTCTGAAAAACAGAAAATCACTGGTTAAAGCCATCAGCTTATGACACAGAGGTAGTACTGGCAAAAGTGACAGAAAATATCCATATAAGAAATGTGCCCACTGAACAGAGAATGTGTCAGGGAGAGAGGTGGATTAGTGGCTTTATCTCAGAAGTGACAGAGTTCTGCATTTCAGAAGTGCTGTGCTGGAGTGGGTGATGGAAGGACTTACACGATCAACGAGAACCTGTGGTTCACCAATAGCCAAGGGTTTTGATTTGATCTAAACTCTTTTGTAAAATCCCATACAGCCACTTTTCCCCTTTGAATTTCAGAGAGATGTATTTCAGGGAGATTGAACAACACTGGAAATATATCCCAATAATATAACCTGAGGACAGGTTAGGAAAAAGTCTGGTTTTAACCTTCCTTCTGCACCTCCCCACCCACCCAAGGAATACAAAACAATTTCGGGTGGCAATAAACTTTGTTGTATATGCAGCTAGAAGGCAGCATATTCTTTTCATTTATCATTTAAAGACAGATCATCAGGAAGTCATTACATTGTGAAGATTGTATCTCTGCACTGTTGTGGTGTAATTGAGCACTGCTGTACACAAATATTGTAGATAATAAAACAGAAGAAGGTTTGCAATATTGGACTTGTGCTTTCCCTACACTGTGGTGTTAAGCTTAATGCAGCCAGCAAAAAATTTGCTAAGTTTTCTCAAAACTTAAACAGACTGGTGGATTGGAACCTATTTTCTTAACTATTGTTAACTGTTTTAAAATTAGATAACCTTGAACCCTAGCTATGATTCCAGCTGTTTTGTGGCTATGATCTGAACCCCACCTCCATCTGACAGAGGGCTGCAAACAGGACAGGGGACAACTACCAGCACATAAAGAAGCAGCAGGGAAGGAGGAAAAGCAGGCAGCCTATTTTAATGGACATGTCTCAATTCACAGGTCAGTAGTGCCCACACTGCTTTTAAGTCAGCACCAATGCCCTGATGATATTTTTAAGCTGCTTCTTGCACCATCAGGATCACCATGGATGACAGACTTGCTGCAGGCTAAATGCAAGGAATATGCAGAGATCCTGTAAGGGTTACAGATACTTCAATATATCACGTCTGTTTTGGCAGGGGATAATATTAGTGCTGTTGAGATAAGGGCACGGTGGTGGTGTTGGAAAATCTCTGCATCCTGCCTGCTGGGCTGTGATAAACAGCCGTACCTGATGCTCTGGGTGGAAGCAGTGACAGTCCCCGTGCCGGCACTCGAGAGCAGGGGGAGACACAAAGGAGTTTGTGCTGTGCTGGGAGTAGGGGCAATTCTGCATAAGTGAGCTTCTATTGCTCAGCTTCTCTCTCACAAGCTCAACTGCTACAGGTTCTGATTAGAAAATATGATAAAGACTTTTAGAGAAGGGGCAGAGAGCAAAAATTCAACACAGAAGAATGGAGCCAAGTGAAGACCACACAGCTACGTTTACTCTGTGACAGGAGAGGGCCAGGCAGAATTACTCCATAAAAGTGTGAATACCACATTTTCATTGTACCTACAGCCACAAAATGACACAACGACCATTTTGAAGAGTGTTGGTTCCTAATACCAATACTAATACCAAGAATTCTCATCTCCTGTAAAAGAGACTTTTGTTTCAGTGACTTTTTGAAGAAAGGAGAATACTCAGCAGTTGCTTAAGATTGAAAAAAGAGCTAAGAAAAAATATCTGCATTCAGAATGATTTTTTTATGCACACAACTAAATAGCTTTAAAAAATTCTACTCATCTCTTTTTTTTCCTTCTCCTTACTACATTTGTTCACCCTATCCTTGTGATTAAATACTACCTCCAAACTTTCCAAGCATTCTTTTCTGCCTTTTGTAAGGACAGCTGCTTATCTATAAGTGGCTTTGCTAATCTGAGTGCATGGGCCAAATGCAAATGCACGGGTCAGATCATAACAGAGTTCTGAGCCATTAGGATTTGTTTCAGACATAGAAGAAAAAACTGTGAAATTTCCAAAATTAATTAAGGTTCTGGAAATCTTACTCCCCAGTAATTTGGGGGTAAAGAGTTACAGCTCTGGCAACTTTAGAATTATTTTTGAAAAGTTAATTTATGAGAGTTTCTCATAGATTTCTAGTCATGGAGGATTGCTCCTGTAAATTCTGTTCAGCAGAACTGCTTAAGAATTATTGGAAGAAGATAGAAAGAACATTTCCTTCACAATAATTTCTCTACAAACAATAAGAGTAACTACCTGAAAGCAATTTCCTCTCCTACACTATGTCTTAATATTAACATAATCATAAACAGTTAAGACAGCATTCCCCTCACATCTCCATTATTAATCTCTTAAAGCTGAGTTATGAACAACATAAAACATTAATGCATCATGCCCTAATAATTGTTGTCTTATTAGAGCATTTGCCCCATATGGCTTGTTAGATGGTTTGTGTTCATAAGGAAGATAAGTTTCCATTTACCAGAAGATATTAAAAAAAACCCCTAGCATCCAAAACAAAACAACACACCCTGTCATCCTTACTTCCATCAACAGCATTTTCCTAAATTAATAAAAAATTAATGAAGCAGACAAAATGTAGTAATCTGGTTAAATATTAATTTAAGAGCACGTCTGCTGAACTTTGAGCAGTACTTACTGACAGCACCTGGGCCCCCACCCTGCCCTGCTCAGAGCAGCTCCCTTTGCTCACCCAGGAGCAGAAAATGCAGAAAATGTCCCTGCTGGGGACCAGCTGCAGTCACCACACGCAGCAGTGGGCGAGCAGAGAGGGCTGGGGCCGTGGCACCAACAAATCGAGCATCTGCTCAGCCATCCCTGCTCCTGCTCTGCGCCTCCGGAGCTGCTCTGGCCAACAGTCCCTCGAATGGCCAGTGCTGCCACAGGCATCACAGAATGCAGCTAAGGGCTCACCAGCCTCTGAGATGGCTCAAAACACACCCCTAAAGGAGATGGGAGAGTTCTCAACCACACCTGGAACTCCTGTCTGTCCTCTGGATTTTCAAAACTTAAGCCTTCTAGTGTGTAGATTATTTCACTACAGCAACGGGGTAAATTCACATGTTTTTAAGTTCAGTTGTACGACACTAAGTAGTTTGATAAACAAGCCACTAAATTCAGACTAGAGGAATGAGGCTTGTTTTCCAGTTTCTGCTTCCTGCCTAAACACCACAATTGTTTGATCTTTAATTTTGAACTTTGCAGTCAGCAGACAGTGATCCTACAGGAGAGATTTATCTTTCAACAAACTTGGACCAGCCAGAAATATTGCAGAAGACAGGTTTAAAAAGGTAATAGTCTGTCTTACTATAAATAAATTTCCCATCAAAGCCATTCCTAACAGGGTTTCATTAACAAAAACTATATAACCAATGCCTCTAGGTACATTTCCCAGGAGAGGAACGATGGGGCAGTTCAGCCTGAGAACCTGGACATCCAGGGCTGGGCATTCTAATTCCATCTCTGTCACTCTCTTGGTGATCAGGAGCAACTCACAAAGTGTTTGCTTCAATTCCTCCATCTGTATAATGGCAATGATATCTAATTCAGAGGGATGCTGTGAGGATTAATTAGTTAATGTTGGTAAGTGCTTTGAAGATGAAAAGAGCTACAGAAGAGATAATCAGTTTTACAGTCTCTAAAAGCTTTTACCATGTCTGCGGAATTATTTTGGAGTGCCACAGGAATATCATCGGAGAGAATCTGTCATTTATCACGTACATCCAGAAAAGGGGAGGGGGCGGGGGCTGGAAGGAGCAGGTATGAAAATATTTCAGTGTTAAATCACGTGTCCTGTTCTGAAATCTGCAGACACCCAGCACAAAGCTCAGACCTCCTTTGTACCATCTACCTGTACATTGTTACCACTTTCTTAAGAAAACAAACACCAAATGGCTTTATTGACTTAACACTTCCCTTTGTCCTAATCTGAAATTCAGAAACTACAGTGACTTTTAGGGTTCTTTTCTGTGCGTTTGAATACCCTGCCTTTTTCTCAGTAGATATATTCTAAAGGACTGCAAGATGACATCCCATTCTCTGAAGAAATGTCTTTAGGGTAAACTATATATATTTAGCTTTGGAAAATTTATTTTTGGTTGCCCAGAAAGTCTTCAATATCTATAGCCCAGCTTCATTTCCTGCCTTAATTGGTTTTCTTTCCCAATAATCAGAAGTTTGTAATGAAATAGTCAGAGCCCTCAAACTTTGTTAAGTCAGACAGGATACAGAAGCACACCTGGTTGAAAATTTCAGAATTTTTTTTAAAAAGTCAGTATCAGCTCTACATTACTCAGATACTTTTATATCCCACATAAGAATAACCATATCTTCTCTTTGATTTTTAAGTAAAGCATTTTTCATGGATGATTTGAAACACATTAAAAGAATGTCAACTATTGATGCAACTGCTTCATAGCTTGTGGGTCTTCCTGGACAAATTGCTTCCAAGGATAATTATTATTTACAACATTTTGATCAAAAACATATTCTGGAGTATACATTTTTCAAATGAGCATCAGAAAAAAGAAAAATAATTTAATTTGATCTGAAAAATGCTCTCTACATAAAGCACAACCAGACTTGAGTACAGGTAAGTGATGTGTTAGTGTGCAAAGGTGACAAGGTGTATAACTGTGTTTACTACAAGGTAAATGCAATGCTGACTGGTACTCGCTTCAGATAAAATTTCTGCCACAAAAAACTTCATTAAGCCATACTTTCCTCTTTAAAAACAGTGTCCAGTGGCTGTTCTACTGATTCACAGTAGTTAGAGTACCACTAACACATGATGAGAAAATCCACATTCAACACTGTTGTGCAATGAAATTTATTTTGCTGCTGCTTATAATCCTTATGTTTCGGTCACAGCCCTTCCCCAGCCTTATGTCAAATGTCAGCATTGACAGGGCTGAATAAAAAAAAAGTAAATATTTCAGCTCACTCTTCTTTCTTAAGTCCTTTGAGCTTCACAAGGCAGTAATGATTATTTATAGGCCCTCTCTGCTCCCAAAGATGCCACCCACTACTCTCCCACCACATTTAATTCTGCAAGGCTACACCTCTGTTTCGTGAAAGGAGGCAGAATGTCTTGACTTAGATGCATCCTTTTATAAGGGAAAAGATGAAAAACTCTGGGAAAATATTCTGGATAACAGGACAATCCTTTGCTATTGCAATTACCCCCATTCTTACAGTCTTTGCCAACTGCCTTGAAATAAGTCAGTTCTGCTGACCCCACAGAACTTTTCAAAGGCGAATCTCAATCCCTGGTAAACTCTACAGATCCACTTTGATCATGGCCAGATGGTACCTTCCAGGTTTTTTATCCACATTTTCCTCCAGGTTTAATAGTCCTTTTCCCTTTCCCAGTATTTATTCTTAATGCATTTATAACAAGTAGTTATAAATTCAGATCCTTTCTCCTGCGGGCCCAATGATTAAAGGCCTTTTAGACTCATTTACATGACAGGTTAGCCATTATCCTAATTGTCATTGTACAGCATCTGACCCATCCTTTCCCCCCCACCATTTATTTAACATGAAAAAGCAGATTTTAAACACTACTCCAGTGCAAGGTCATTGTAACACTTCCCTGTGTAGCAGATCCTCTGCCAGCTGCACAGCCTGGGCAGGATGCTGGGGTGGGGAGCAGCCCCTGTGCCCCATGTCCAGCTGATGAGCTTCAAACTCACAGTGCAACCTCGTGATCCTCAAGAACACACCCCAAAGTTCACGTTACTGAACGGAAATGTCACGTTTGTTGCTGCTCCCCTCAGGGCCATGCAGCCATTCTGCACCCCAGAACGACAACAGCAGCAAATGTCCCCATGCTGGGTGTTCCTCCCAGGGAACACAGGAGGATTGCTGTGGGTACCACCCCAGACACTGCCCCACAGCCAGAGGGGCCTGGGAGAGGACACAGGCTGAGTTTCTTTTTAAAAACCACCAAACTTGTGTAAACCATGTGCATCAAGACTCAGGGACACCCCTGTCTGGTTGTTTTTTTTTCTTTCACAAGAATAAATTCCTCAAAACCTTCCCATTATTCCATATGCTGCACTGCCTCCTGTGCTTCCTGCTTACCAACACACGATTTCCAATGAGTATCCAAAATCTCCCTCTGAGTGCCCAGGACTTGGTGGACCAACCACACAAACACTAATCAATAATTTCATGTTGTTACAGAGTAACCAATACTGGGGAAAAAAAAAAAAAGCCAAACATGAAAAATTAAACAACTTCTAACTGCTGGGAAAACTGCTGCAGGCCAGTACCGAGCCTTCAAGGAGTGGTGCTGTGAGCTCGCAGGACTCCTGCTCCTGCCTGAATTTTCCATGGAGTAATTGAACCTGACAGGAAACAATCCTGATACAATTAGAAATGCACAACTTGCCAACACAGCTCTATCAGTCATTATGCCACACACCCCAGCAATATTCCCAAGTCCTCCACACAGACACAACCCTAAGTTATATATTTAATTTAGCTCATCCAAATTCAGACAGTCAATAAAAGGGCAACTACCCTCTTAAAAGAGCCATCAGCTCTGATCTCTCGCTGTTGGTAAATCAAGGAGCAACACACCTTCAATCTGGGGAATTAACAACGGGTCATCTTTTCCATTACAGATGTTTCCGTTCTGTTCTGTCTGCACCAACCGTGTTTCCTGTGACATCGAACTTCAAAAATGAAAAATTTATCTCAGGTTGCCCACCTCACTAACACCATCAGAGCACATTCCAGCAGCAGAGCACTATTACAGCACAGAGCACTATTACAGGTTCGGAAAAAATTTCTGGTTTTGTGTTCATAGTGGTCTTGATGAACTGTTTGCATGCCATCTTCACTTACCCAATAAAGCCAATAAGCCATATAAATAATAACCCAGTAAAATGTTACACAACTAAGAAGGATAATAAGACCATGCTGGTCTATCTGAGATTTTCACACTGCAGAACTGGGGAGGCTAGACTGTTATGGGTGTTTCTGCTGCCACCTTTTATCCTTCTTTCTATTTTATGTTTTACTTTAGCTCCAAAGCTGGCCATTTTATAAAACAACTCATATTATCTTGCCTGAGTTCAGAACAGAAAGATTTAATTTAGCTGGATTTGCCTCTTTAAGAGATAACCAGCAATACCTGTTCATGAGTCTGTGTGACTAAACACAGGGAGGAGAGAAAGCAAAAGAGAGGCAATAGTATACTTCATAAAGCATGGCAACATATATCGGCACATTCTTCCCACTAGAACTTTTAAAGAGAGACAGAATGCATTTTTGATTGATTTCCTATTCTCATCTGTTTAATAAACAAAATTTTCAGATTTGTATTTATAGTCTTTATTGCTCTAAGTGTTTATAAGAGATGAACTAAGAAACAAGTGAATTAGCTTTCTCTCTTCTTAATTTCACATTATTTAGTTTTTCAAAACACCTTTTTAACTACATATATTTTTTCTTCAGTAAATTCCAGAGAGTAAGAGAAAGCATGTCTGTATGAGTGTGACATACAGACATCACTTCTAAGTAAGCAGCTCAAGCCCTGCTAAAATGAACACAGCAGCTACACACAAAAATATACAAAAGGACAGAAAACAACAACAACAAAATCCCAACCAACCAGGGCAAGCAGTCAGACTGTACTGTACAGTCAGACTGAAGTGCAGAGTGCAGGAGTTAGGAACAGTGAACCACTCTGCCTGCACTGTAAGTAAGAATTGTCACTGCAGCACTACAGACACACACTGTAATTACCTCTGTTGGGCATAAGAACAATTAGAGCAGAAAAACTACAAAAGATAAATTAAAAGAAAATAAAAAGAAAAATAGACATTTTAGTTAATTAAATTTTGTTAGTTCCATGTATAAATACTACCTTACCTGATCAAAACCCAGAAATATCCTCCACCTCACTTCGGAACTACCAAGGAAATAACAACGCTCACAGCAGCGATTCATTAGCTGCAGCCAGCTCAGCTGTGGCTAATTTATAGAATCACAAGCACAGCAGTACAAAATCAAGTGGAATTGGGCAGCTGAAAGTACTTTAACTGTGCAAGAGCTCAGGTACCCCTTAGTTTCACCTGTGTTGTGTGTTCCAGCTGTGAAGTAGTAGCTAGGAGGACTGTTATAATGTGGCCCCAAGAAGTTTAATTAGAAACCCCATGTATTTCCAGAATCCTGGAATTACTTATTTCATTTCAAAATAGATGTTATTTTATACCTAAAATAAAATCACTTTAGTCCCTTTCAAGTCACTTTGTTTCTTATACAGGAGAAAATATTACAACAGGAATTCTGATCTCCTGAATCACAACCTACTAAGCCACAAGGTTTGTTTTCAAACCTTTAATAGTTTTCTTTAGGTAATTCAATTCTCATATTTTGTAAAACATATTACCAGCCCCTAGAAATGGAATACAGAGAGTAACTGGGTAAAAATTAGAGGAATACAGCTGAGTCCAAAGCTGAATTAACTTTGCACGCTCTAACAGGGAAGACATTTTTGCTACATCAAGTTAAGCTGAGCTGGACTATCATGTCTTATTGGCAGGCTGCTGACTTGATTAAGTTGTTGCCAACATCCACAGACTCTCTGCCGACCAGATTCTTCAGCCTCCCTCTCCTCTTACAGGCTCTCAGAGCAATATGGACTCGGTCCCTACACTCTTCCCTCCCAGAACACCTTCCTCCTCCAGCCACAGCTCCTCTCCTGGTATAAAGGTGCCATAGTGCAAGAACTATGTTATAATATTTTAAAGCACGTAATATGTAAACATTACCTACTGAAATGCCAACCATGGCAATATAAACATACAGCAGCTATTTCAGAAGCAGACCTGCTGGTTTGCAGGAATGACCTGTTGGTCATGCCTGGCACCCGGGATTGAAATCCCAGCAGGTGAGGGGGTGTTCAGCCTCCCTCTGTCCCCTGCTCTGCCACAGGCACACGATGTGTCTCAACACACAGTCATCACTGTCAGTCTCTCCATTATATAACAGGGATTTAGTTCTGAGGGAATGGGTCATCCCCAAAATGCTGCCCTATGAAGAGGGGCTGTTCCTCTCAAATATTTCAATCACTAGAGCGTTTTCAATAATTAAGTGGTCCTTGAGATCCTACTCCCAGGCATGATGTGCCTAATAAGAACAATAATGGTAAAATTGTTATACTGAAAAGACAGTTCTGCTGCAGCCGAGTTGGAGAATTTTACATGGCTATTGCATCTTCACCTTAGGCTGAAAGTCAGAAAGAATGTGAGTTCAGGAGCTGACCTTAGGGATGGATTGCTCAGAATGGGGTCAAAGTGCATCTTTCATCGAGGAGCTGGGCCTGGGCTGCCAGTTCTTTAGCCAATTAACAAAGTTCAAAATGAGCTCAACTTCACACAAGGATTCATCTTATCTATTACATCACATGATATTCCTAGTGGTATAGAAGCCCCAAGTGTCAGACTGTGTTCAAAACTCAGAAGCTGCTTTATATTAAGTCTTTGTATCAAGGCAACTTTTCACAAATGACTTTGGCACAACCAATCATATCTAAAACTAAACTGAAGTGCCTCAGAAAGCTGCCCATCAAGGGCTGTTGGCTAAAGAGGCTGAAGAACCTCCTCGACAAGCCTTTGACTTCACTGTAATAAATGTGTGCTATCCCAATGAGCTGCGAGAGGTTTATTTGATTTCAAATGCTGTGTTGGTTGCTTGGTCCTAATACCACAAACTGGAAACGAAAAACATCGAGCACTATTGCCACTAAATAATTTATGCAGACCTTAATGCTGTCTATACAACATTACTCCAAACAGACTTGTTGCAGTGCCAGCAAGTATTGAAATATTCCCAATAGGAACTGATCATATCAATCTGTCCTTGCTCTTTATAAAAAGTCAATGTAAAGAGAGGAAGGAGAACAATCTAAACAGTGTTTAGCACCTTCAGCATCTGTTTGAAAACAAAAAGACCAGCATTTTCCTAGATAACTCATTCCCTGTTTATCTTAATGAAGGCAAAACAAGCAACAGAACAACTGTTGAATGGAATTACAATAAAATATAATTTTTTTTCCAACAAAAGGGCACAAAATCAGTTTTCATTTGGCTCGGTGACTATCCTGTGTTTGAAAAGAATGTTACATATTCATTTCATTTATCATTTAAAGTCAGATAATCAGGAAGTCATTATGTGGCCTACACTGGGCAGCTATTCGATTAGACCATAATTGAACACACTGTAAGGCAGCCAAAGCTGACAGGTTGGGAATGCATAATATCCTTCCCATGGTATTTTGAAGCAGGGGATAACTGTAGGAAATTCATTGTCAATCAAAACCTGACAACTGAGAGAGGCTGGAATCTCTGCTACTTTGAAAACAGGAACTCAGTTTTATGTCTTAAACTGTTGAGGCATGTTATGCTTTCTGTGTTTATCAAATTATAAGGCATTGTTTTAAAAGATCGTAACTGAAACCAGAAAATTTTACTTGGCCCCCTCGTCTTTGTCATTTATCTGCAGGAAAACAGTGATCAAATATGAGAACAAGAGGAAAGGTTGGACTCGCTTGCCCAATGTTCTAAACCTGGCTTTGAAATGTGCTGATTGCTGAGAACAACTATTAACCACTAAGAGACTCCCACACAAACCCCACATGGCTTGCACAAACATTGGCCTTCCAGTGGTTGAGTATTTCAATTACTGTTTAATACTGTAAGAGGCTTGAGATTAAAAAGTTATTTTTACTAAGAGACTTGAAACTCTATTTCCAGTTAGCAGCAAAGCAAATTTTCTAATTAAAAGCCTGTTTGTTTCCCAGCATTATCAGTATGTATTTTAGTAGAAGCTTAAAACTCCTTTGGCAAGCACCTATGCATTTTTCTGAGTTTCTCAAATGTGCCCACACACACAGATCAGTAATGTGCACATAACTATTCTATCAAAGATCAGGGAAAAGCCTTGCAGTTGTAGCTTTTACTTGTATGGATATTTTTTTTATCACTAGCAGGCAGAATAATAGGGCTAGCAGATGATGTCCAGTACTACTGAAATGCATCAACACCAATGCATCAACATGCTCCAGCTACTCATGGGAGACTAAAAACTCTTTCAGAACCCAGCAGCTTTGAGCAGCTGTAGTTGATATCATGGAAAGCAGATGTCTTAAGCTTTCCTGACCTTGAAGGCTGTGCTTCTCAGCCTCCCTGTCTGCACAGCATCACGTGCCAGAGGATGTCAGAAGGTGCTCATGAGGTGATTAAATATATACATATACATACAGACATATATATATATGTACACACCTGCAGTATGTTTCTACGTGTGCCTGATTAAACAAAATGGAGCCAAATAACAACTGACCACTGAAAGATTACTCTCATTCCTACCAGCTTGCCACAATGGATTTCCCTTTTATTCCTTTCCTGAAAGCTCAGTCTATATGCCCTGCAGATTAAAGGTTGAGAAAACTACATGAGTGGGAAACACAAGCAGAAATCTCCTCAGGTTATCCAGACAACACAATAACCTCTGATAGCCTCCATCCTAAATCATCCTGCCCATGCCACTAACAAAGCCTGGGAATATAATGGAGCCTTTCAGCACGAGCTGTAAATCACTTGAGGTAATTCCAAGCCCAAAGGGAGTTGTATTCCAGGCTAGGATAAATCCAAGCATTAGATGGCTTCCTTTAAAGCAAAGGTGACATCTTGAGCTCGTTTGTGGGTACAGTGTCAGGCCCTGGAGGGCAGGAAAGTCCTGCTTAAATCTGTACTCCATTCACTGCCCATCACTCCCAAGCCCTTGGGCTTGACAGTGAAATTTCCATGTACGTGAAATTTCCTCAGTTCACTCCATGGAATTTCTCTATCCAGCATCTCTCTGGTGGCTGGACACTGGCACAGCAACCAGAGGGGAGCATCTGGGAGAGCCCCTTGTCCCACTGGGAAAGCTCCAGTGGGAAATGGAGGGGAAGAAAGAAATAAAGAAAAGAGTGAGGAAAAAAATTACTGGGAATGACAACATTTAGATCTGCATTCTCTCTAATTGTCTAACATTAAAATATTAACAAATACTAACTATATGTTTTTCGTGAGATTTCTCCAGAGTTATTTACAGAAGATCAGCACCTGATTTACAGAAGAAAGAGATACTGTAATTAGCCTTCAATATAATTATAATTCATAATTATTTTAGTATGTGTATTTAAGCCAATTAATTTGTAAACTTGCAGATTTTCTAATCTAATAAGAAGGTCTTAAAATTACTACAACCTTCCTGAGCATTTACCTTTATTTGACTTTCCTCACACTTTTTTTTTTTCTCCTTGCTGTCTGGCTTTTTGCCTTCCAACGTTAACAAGCACAAACAGGAGTAAATCCAGTGGAGCAGCACTAAATTGCATTATTCTTCCAGAGGTCATCTCTATCCTCTTTTTAAGGAACAGCCTAGGGTTTGCGCTCTGCTGCATTATCCCAGCTTTGCTACCTGATACTACAAATCTCCAGAGCTGCTGGGGATTATACCCAGAGAGGAAAGAGTGGAGAAAATTAAATGAAGAAAACAAGAATTACTTGTCAGACATTTCAGCCTTTTATACGTTTTGGGTTCTACAACCAAGTAAAAATACTAAATCATGGGAATTTTTTTTTTTTAATGGGGGGCAGGGCTGTACTATAACTGAATTTGGTAGAAACATCTTTATTATTCAAAATAAAAGTTTGAATGCAGACAATTCCTTTGCTATCTGAGAAAGTATTATTCAACTGAAAGAATTTACTGACTTCCAAAAAAATCAGCCTTTGGTTTCTTAGAGGGTAAAATAAGTGAGGCATAGAATGGTCCCATGATGATGATTAAAATAGTATGAACAGTTTGAAAAGTAGTAATGTATTTTTAAAAGTTATTTCATCAAGAGGACTCCTCTTTCTCTTTAATAGATTCCACAACTGCCTTTCATGAGGTTGTATTATCCATCTGGATTCCTGAGACCAGCCCAGAGCAACTCTGTGCCTTGGTTTGGATTAAACAAATGTATTTGTAAGGGATGAATGTCTCTTTTTCTGTTGACACCATCTCTCTACCTCATGTTATCTTGGCATATTTCTCTGTATTTATCAGAAAGCTTATTATTGAACACCTACTCAAAATGAGACCCTGGGGCCAGGGGAAAATAGAAGGTTCCAAGTTCTTAAGGGGCTACAAATCTTTTCAATGCTTCTGCTTCTGGAATGGGCTGACTCAACCCCAAATGCACACCCGAGTGCAATGAAATCTTTGAGTAGTTTTTCAGTTAGTGATGCCACTTTCAACCCAAATTCATTTCCATCTGAAGTTTAATCATAAATTTGTCAAAAATCATGAAGAACCAGTGAGCTACACACCATTTCTTTTGATTCTCTCCCTCAAGCTCCCCAAACAGGATGATATTTCTAAACCCAAATTTATTTCAGCTGCTCTACAGCATCAAGTTTTATAACTGAACTGGACATTATTCCCAATTCCAGAGGGTTGCTACTGCCTTTCTTTGTTTTTGTAAAGCATAAATGTGTGTATTGCAATTGTATTTATTGCTCACGTAGTGTATACTAAGAATGTGCACACAAGATTTACAAGGAGCAAAAATAATTTCTCCACAGTGTGTGTCACGTGAAAATAATTTTGTATTAAAAGTACTACTAGAATGGAGATATGAGGATGCTGATAAGCGTATCTGGATACAGTTGAAAAGTTTTTAATTTGTTCCATGGTATTCTGGCAAAAAATTAACCCTTCCACTGGTCACATTGTGGTTGGAAAAACAGAGCTGCATTTCTCATCAAATTTCTACACCACTCAAAAATGTGAAGTGTTCAACTTAAGGGTGTAAAATAGGAAGCTCTAATTTAAGCAAGAGTCAAAGAGCACTCCAATGTGTGGCTTTATGGGATTTTCAGTTATAACCAAAATAGCTGAAGATGTAGAGAGACAGAAACGACTGTACCATCAAACATCTCCATAACTGTTTGAACAGCAGATTGCTTACAAGTCTCCCATCTATTTATAACCCTGGCATATACTGATACCTCACAGTTTAGTTTATTTAGAGGGTCTCTGTTCAGTTAAAATATTATTTCCCATCCTGATACGTGGTGTTTACTCTGTGAGATAACAGCCTACTTTTCGAGACTTGGGTACAGCTGTTTGAAGTAGGGATTTTAAGAAATTGTGTAAGGAACCCCATCTGGCAGTGATCTACATTATTGGTTATCAAAGGTCTTACAGCACTACACAGCAATACAGATTCATCATAAAAGGTGAACATCTTTTATCTTGTTATTGAAGGTAAAATGGAGGCCAGCTCTGTTGCTCCCAAACATGCCTTTAAGAATAAACTATAAAATTCTGAGTTCCACATAGAAATGTATTTTAAATTGCAACAATGCAGAGCATTTTTTCCCATAACTCATAAAATTAAAAAATAAGTTGGAAGCGACTCCTTATTACAGGTCTTTATTATAATAAACTTCAGTCTAAAGAAATTTTCTTACAGAGGGTTAACTCTAGCAATTAAGTCTCTCCAATAAAAAGGGAAAAGATGAAATTGAAAAAAACTATTGAAATTTAAATCCTTTCAATGAATTACTGTGAGACTCAAAACATCTGAGACGTCAAAAAAATACATGGGCACAAGACCACACCTTTAAAGGCAGCACTGTTTCACCTGATGGTTTTATGGTGGCTTAAGAAAAGATTTCCACCTTTTATTTTTGAATGTGAGGCAAACCCTTGCCCTCTAACCTCATCCCTCTTTCCCTAAAGCGTGTATGTAAAATTTTCATTTAGCATCTTTAGCAATCTTCCATTGGGTTTGAATAGTACATTTTCATTTCATTCATCATTTAAAGACAGATAATCAGAAAGTCATTACATGGGCTGACACCGGGCCCTGCGCTCGATTGTGCTGTAATTGAGCACTGCAGAGCGTGTGCCAGATCTAATGGATAATGAATATATTATGTCAGCAGAAACGCCTCAGCAAAGCTCCTGGGGAATCTCGGGGGTGCTGCAGTGACAGGGAGGGTCACAGATGTTGTGCTGATTTACTGATGGGGTGATTGTGTAATTAGGTAATCAATGGTGGGTAGAGGACTATATGTGGACAGCTAATTTTATACAAATAAAGACCATACAAGTTGGAGGCTCATACTTAGGACAGTGTATGATGATATTTTGGTTTGGCTTAATTATTCATAAATTCTTAATGATACATCCAACTGTCTGATGGTCGAAGGCCAGCAGCAGAGGCCTGACTCCAATTCAAACAGTACAGCAACTTATTTTCACAAACGTTTTACAATATTATCCCTGTAATTGAGGAAGCTCAATTTTTCTACCTTGATTAAAATAAAACTCACCTTGCTTTGTGTTAGAGATGTACTATAACTTTTATCATTTCATGCAGAGGTAAAAAGTAGTCATGATAAAAACATGAAACCTCTCTAAACATTTTTTCTACATTTACTCTGCTCTCCCTAATAGCATTTAGTAATATTTACTTTGTTCTGAGTGACAGCATATTTAAACAAAAAATGTAGAGGCAGAATGCTCACATCTTAAATTTTTGTTATAAACATTATGTATATTTGTAATAGAAATGGATTTTAATAGAAAAACATGTTACTTTTTTAAAAAGTTGGATGATTGAACTCTTTACTTAAGATGATGAACAGTAATTCATATTTATGTCCTTTTCCTAATTGTGACTGGCAGTATAACAGCAGCTTCTCTCTCATCTGCCCCTCTCTCCCTGGTTCCATTTTAGAGTGATTCTGACATGGCCTCACATGCTGTGCTCAGCAAAGTCTGTCTGATCCCAGCCCCCCCGGTGCAGGAGTACCTGTCTGGTTCCACTCATGTCACTGGCAGTGTCTCAGTTGGGATTTTGGCACCCGTAGGAACTTCCCCACAGGGTCTGTGACAACAACGTCCAGCTGGGGCTTGGCACCCGTGAGGGTTTCCTCCCAGGAGCCTCTGGTGGGATTGCAGTGACATGAATCTTCAGGGGAAAAGGTTACCTGCTCGTTACTCAGAAATACAAATATGAATTAGGGAGACGAAAGGTGCGAGCAGGCAGAGGCCAGCAAGGGTGGTCATTGCTTACACCAGCTGGGTTCATCCACGGCAAAGGGCAGCAGATGGCTCCTGTTCATCTCCTCCTTCCTCCCTCTCTCAGCCTTTGCCAAACTGTGAGATCTCTGCTGACACCCTGGGCTGTCATTTACTCAATTCACTCCGTTCCCCAATCTTTACTGTGGACATAGGCTCTTCTTTGATGCCAGGCTTTAACCCTGGAAAGAATAATCCATTCTAGCCGGAGGGAATCCAAAGAGAGAACATGCCTTAACAAAGCGGGACAAATCCTTTTCTTCCTCTTCCCTACTACACTCCTTTAATATTTCTTTTGGGGCAACTCCGTAGTAGGTAGGGCACAATAAAGAAGCAAATGGAAAAGCAAGGCATTTTCATAACAATTAACAGATTTTTCTCCTTTTACCACAATCAGAAATTTCAGGAGGACTGATATAATTTTGATTTTAACATGCTTTTTCCTGTACCCTCTTTGGAGATATACAAATTTCTGGACAGTGCTACAACTATTTGCAATTATGCACTGCTACACAGAAAGATTTCTATCCTGTTTAAGGATGCATATATAGAGATGCTGTGTTTAGATCAACCTAAATTTCACTATTAGATGGTTTAACACCTCCTCCATCTCTTCCCCCCTCTGCTTTGTGCACCCATCACTAGCAACCATACATTAGTACATGGAATAAAAACAGGCCACCACTTTTCATCACATTTTTCCATCAATTTGCCCATTTTCTGCACCCTCCAATGACATAAACATTCGTAAGGCCCTAATGCTACAAATCCTTTGCTGCTATGAATTTTGGCAAATAAGTATAAATTATTTTAAAGCTTTTTTCTTGGTCCTTGATTACTTTTCCATAAGTTTGATTACTTAAGGTTCTACTGGGCTTTCTGGATGCTGAGTTTTTCTTTCTTCAGCTCCTACTTTAACAGAAAAGCGTTCCTCCTCCCAAATAATCTCTCCTTTCCCTGAGTCCTGAGCAGTAGAACAGGTACATCTGCCACTTGGCAGGAGCAGAGAAGAATTGCAGAGCCAGGCTCCCAGCACAGGACAGCAATTCTTCAGCCTGGGCAATACCTATCAAACGTGTACCAGCTTAGAGCTTTTTTCCTGACTGAATTTTGCAGTCCACAGACTCTGGAGAGCCAGCACTGACAACCTCTTTCTGAAGTTAGGACTATCTTTCTGTTACAGAGTGCTGTAATCTTGACAGAGATTCTACTGTAATGTCACAGAAAAACTAAAGGACGGCTTAAATTTCAAAATAAACTTCCTATTTTTATTCACAAACATGACTAGGAGATGCCAACCGTTTTTGTTTAAAAAGCCCTTAAATCTCTTCAGGACTATCCAAGTATTGAGCATGGACAGCTTAAAGAAAACAATTCAAAAGTCACCATATACAAGGAGGATTTCCTGGCAAACACAGACCAAAGTAAAGCTTTCCTTAGAATTCCAGCACATTCCAGCTGCAGGGAACTCCTCGGGCTATCCTCGAAAGCTGTAATGTCATTATCAAGGGGAGGTAATGTTTTTGAATGGTGCTTGGTAATGCTGCAGTGTATTTATGGTGGTAAAACAGTCATTTCTAAAAGATACTAGGAAATAAAAATATGTATTTATTTAAGTAATAAAAACAAGCAGACTCTAACTGCCTCCCAAACTTGCCTATCTCTAGTACTCATATAATGAAATTCTGAATAATGGTTTTACTGATATTTAATGTTCTTGCAGTGTTTAGCCCCCTGAAAAATACGTAAGAGCAAGAGGATGACAATTCTTGGAGATATAAAGAGATATGGCTGGAGCAAAGTGTGCTCTGATGCTTTACAAAATCTAGAGAAAAGTGGTGAAAGATGTTCAGACCTGCCTGAGGAGGAGGTGGGGGTAAACAAAAGAAATGCTTGGAGCAAAGAGAGGAATGTTTCATAAGAGTTCCTCATTTTTTAACCAAGAACAGAGAGAACAGTCTTCATCCACAAGAACCTGTTCAAAGCACAGAGAAAGAGGGGAGGAGAAGAAAAAAAAAACACACTAAGTAAATAAAAATGAAAGGAAAATGAAACTGAGGTGGATGTGGATAGAATGAGTATAAAAATGTTAACCCTGGCTGTTATTATTTCTAGTGAAGTTTATTGTTTTTTTAAGTACAGACCTTGCAAAGCCTCAGCTTAAATGACATGCAATGTTCTTGGCCAGATCTTTATTACCATGTTACTTTATTATTTGCAACTTCCATACTGTGGATTTTATGATTAAATCATTGGCAGTATTTTTGCAAACACCATAGAAAATCAGGTTTAAATCAATATTATCAAAGGACTCAAAGGAATAACTTCGAAGTATTATAAAATAGGACAGGTAATATTAAATAAACAATTATATTAACAACTAACCTAAAAGATATTAAAAATTTAAAAGATATTTAATACAGAAATTAAACAGAATATAAATTATTCAGCTTAATTTTTCCTTTTCAAAATGTCACAAAAAGTTACTCAGTATAAAGCACTAAAATTATTTCAAAACCAGCATTTTAAAAGAATTTGCTTAACTTAAAGATTCCTTGAGTTCAATATAATTGAAAAACTTATTCTTCAGTTCCTTTATATGACCACAGGGCTTCTATACGTTTAATCATCTCCATTGTTCAATATAAATCTTGTTCTCTTTCCACAAAAATAAGTAGCCTTGCTCATTTTTAAATTTAGATACCTTTTTCTATGCAAAAGAGGATATAGCATTTTACTTCTGAAAGAAATACATGTTCTTGAGACACTTTTCTAAGTTTTACTGGAAGTATCAACACACCCGAGGTGTGGAGGTTCACCTTCAGCTTCTATGGCTTCATGCTGGATTATTCCTGGCACAGCAGCTTGTTGCTGTTTAACAGGAACTTTCTTGATAATTACTGCTCAGTATTAGTGTCCCTCATTCAGCCCTTGTGTCACCCATCCCGAGAGTTTGGGATCACCCCGGGCCTGTGCTGGGCAGCTGCTGACACAGATGCCTTATCCCTGTTCTTAAAATCAGAGCCCAACACGGTCAGAAGGGAAAAAGGGGTTTTTACCTCGGTATTTATTTCAAGGATCCCTGGTGCACTCTGTCCAGGTGGAACTCCCAACATGCACATCGAATTGCCCACCCCAAATGCACACCCCAAATGCCCACCCCAAATGCACAGTCAAATGCCCCACACACAATAGATTGGGTATTGAGTTATAGTCTAAGTGAACCCCCCT
>VZRO01005006.1:420-13655 GCA_013397915.1 Daphoenositta chrysoptera
TCTCCTCGTGACTGCAACTCAGTCCTGCGAACAGAAGACTCAAAAGAGACAAGTTGAGCAATCCTAGTCTTTTTCAGGAACAGTAATAGGGTGGGTGGGTGAGGAAGCCTTGGCATAAATTCGTCCCGTGTAATCTGCATCAGTGAGTCCCAGACAAACGGTGGTGCTAGAGCTCCCTATGAGGAGAGTACCCATGCCAGTGCCCATGGGACCAACGGCATCTAGGGGGACCTTTTGCACTTCCACAAGCCTGAGGCCAGTGTGCTTTAGCACTATCGCTGACTTCCTCACTTTTCGCTTTCACCTCCCCCCAGAACTCCGCATGGTCTCTGGGACGGACTGTCACCGCACACGGGGGAAGTGTCCACAAGCCAGCTGAAGAGGAGCCGCCCGCCCGGGATCTGATATCCCAGGATGGCACTGGCCTCCCGGCTGTGTCACTGCCTGCGCCAAAAACAAACACCTCAGAGTCTACTTCCGGCGCTGCCCCGGCATTTTTTGATTGCCGCAGCGGTGAAGCCGCGCCAGAGTCCACACTGTCCGGAGTCCTGGAAGCGCTCACGGCCTTAGTCAGGGCAGAAAGCCCCGTGGTGGCCACGCCCTCGGACACAGGGTGGAGCGGAGCCCGCCCGGGCTCACGCCGGCCCTGTGCAGGCACTGGCGGGGCCACCGGGAGGGGCGGCGCCTGCGGAACCACGGCTCGGCCCTGCGCTGTCACCAGGGTCCCGGATGTTGGCAACAGGTGGGCCCGCTCCACCCGCCGGGGAGCGGGAGTGTCCGAAATGGACCCCAAAAGGGTACTGCCAGAGGCACGGACCCCGAGTGCAGGCATTCCACGCCCCGAGGGGGGGCGGGGAACGCCCTCCCCGGCACTCTGAGATGCCGTTGGTTCCACTAAGACTTCGGCCATCCCTGAATCAGTTTCAGTGATCGACCCTGACTGCACATCTGCCCCTAAGTCATCACCTGGCAACGTGTCGAACTGCACCCCTGCCGCGCCCGGGGAAAACGTGGTAGAGATCCCACAATTTGGGCATTCCAGCTTTAAAAAGGCAGAATTCAGCGACTCCGTGGCACAGTTCACCGGCTCTCCCCCTTCTCTGAGAACCGGGAATGCACCGAGAGAGGGGCTCTCCGCCCCGCTCTGCCATTCCCCAGAGCGCAGGGAGGGTGAGCCCAGCACCACGGAGCTCTCCAAACAGAATTCCTCCTCCATCTCAGCGGTCTGGGATGGAAGAGCGAGCTCAGGTGCAGTCTGCAGGTCAAACATCCCCCCCCCTTCTCCCTCGGACAGCTCGGAGAGAGGAGTGACTGAGCCCACAGACGTCACAGCACCTGATGAGCTCCCCTGGCTTTGAATAGCGGTATTAATCTGTTTCCAAGAAACCAACAATTTAGCCATACTCAGATTATACTGTTCCATCACCATTTCTACCAGAGAATTCCCTATCTCAGTCCAAATCATCTTCAAAAGTATATTTCCATCCTCTGGGAAGAAACCCTGCAGTTTCCCCCAGAAATACACATTTTCCAAATCCTCCCTGGAAACCAAAACCACCTTTGTCTCCAGCACTATCTCCAATACATCCAACGCGAAAACATCGTGTTGGGAATAGGTAGAAAGTACCATTTTTAACGAAATCCCTAGCTAAGCTAACGGGAAAATTTGTTACCTGAGAAACAACTCACGAGCCTGCAATAACAGGTGGAACCTCCAGGTGATGCTCTAGGACACAAAAAGAACCACTGTAACTCGAATCGTTTTCACATCTCCACCCGGGCCAAAAAGAGGCCTGGCTGTTTATTCTTTTCATATATATATGTTTCTAGGAATGACCATGGATTGGAGGATGAGGTTGCCACCTCTTCCATTCCCATTAGTTAACAGAACAGTCCAACAAACATTTTCTCAACAGGAGAAAAGAATGTAAACAAGAAGGTACAGTTAACAAAACATTACTATGTTTATAGAAAGTGTGTGAGAAACTTTATCAAAGAATGAACACATAGAAAGACTGCAGAAGTCAGGGCAACATAAATTATATTTTTATTCATGGTACTGGGCATGAGGAAATGTGCATTTATTTTCTATAGGTAGCAAGAAATCAGGTAGCAACAAATTACAATGCAGAGCTATAATTCAAATTACTGTTAATGACAGTTATAAAAACATGCATTCCTATTTGGAATACCACACGAATTTGATCCTTCCAAGTTAGGAATTGCCGTGTTTAATTGATTTTGTTTCTGAAGAACACACTGACTGGTGTATCATATAGCTAATCAACAGCATAGGACATTTGGATACGGGAGACATTAGATACATAAAACTGCTCTTGTGTGATTTTTACTCATCTTTGTCTATCCTATCTCATTTCATTAAAGCCTGCACACAGAACAAGTGAGTGCAGATTTCATGCCTTCTGAAATTCTGGTATTTGGGCTGCCATGACAATTTTGCTCTTTAAATGGATGAAAACCTGTACTGTAATGGCAGGTACATTTGTTTTCTAGAAATTTTATAAACCTGACCAGGAATGTTAAAGAACTACAACCAAGTAACTTCCAATATCAATCCAGGCTGGGGGATGAGTTCAACAGATCAAGAGCATCCCTGCCAAGAAGAACTTGGGGGCTGCTGGTGGATCTAACCCAGAAACATGCAGGTTATGAACAACATCAACTTTAGAACTGTTTAAGGCAGGCAACTCTCACAAAATGGGGAGGAAAAAAAAAACAAGTCCACAGTCAGTAGAATTACATGGCTCCTTTAGATTGCAAAACTCTGCATGAAGTCTGCAGATTTGCAAATCAAAAGAAAAAAGCTCACTGATTTAGTTTGTCATGCTCCTTATCACAGGTCTCAATCATGTATCCCTGTGTTCAACTGCAGCAACTGGTGTTTCATTAAGGGAAAATTTTGAGAAAACAATCCAATTTGGCTTTTGCACATTTATTACAAGAAGTATGAGGGAGACAGTAACATCCTCCTCCTCCCCCAACCAGCAGGATTTCAGCTGGAAAAAAGTGCAGAATATCCTCAATATCCATGCTGAGGACTTTAAAGATGGTAAATTTAGCAACCCTATAGTAATTTATTCCATCATTTAATTTTCACCATTGTTAAAATGTGGTCCCAAATTTCTGATGCAAGTATCTGTGGCTCAGCTACCAGGCTCTAATTATGCCTTTCTATGCTGAATTTAAGTGTTTTTTATTAAACACTATATACTCATATGTTGCAATCAAGTGACATCCCAATGTTATTTCAGATAAAATAAACAGATTGAACTCAGTTCCTCACAGCAAGATACTTTCTAATCTTAGGAATATGTAAATAGTTTTTTTCTTCATCTGCCCCAATTTGTCAACATTTTTTAAAAATTATAGATGTCATGAGCAGTATCTCAGTGCTATATATGAATATCTAAGACTTCTCAATTTTTTACAGATTCAAATATTTCATTAGTCCCTTTTTTTTCCCTACCAGACTGAACTGTGGGAAAGAATTTGGAAGAAGATCTGCTCTGTTCTGAAAAAGAAATATTCAGTCTGGGAATAAGTGAAAAAAACATTCTGCAGATTCAGCAAGGTAATAGCTAATTAGACAACTCAAGAGTCAGGCAATCAGCAGAATGAGCCAATGAACTGTCATTAAACGTTATTCAGCATCAATTCTTGATTCAAAACCAGAGTATATTTTTCAAGAAAAATGGTGCTGCAGAAGACATCCTGCAAGTAATTTCCAATGTTAGAGCACATTGTACCTTATGGAATCACAAAACATCCTGAGTTGGAAGGAACATACAGAAATCATCAAGTCCAATTCTTGGCCCTGCACAGAACAGCCCCAAAAATCACACTACGTACCTGAGAGCCTTGTCCAAATGCTTCTTGAACTCTGTCTTGGTGCTATGACGTCTTCCCTGGGGACCCTATTCCAGTGCCCAGCCACTCGCAGAGAACCTTTTCCTAATACCCAACCTAAACTTCCTCTGAGATAGCTTCAGGCCATTCCCTTGGGTCCTGTCACTGGTCACCAGAGGGAACAGATCAGTGCCTGTCCCTCTTCCTCCCCTCCTGAGGAAGCATTTTAAGTGCTTAAATATTTTTCTGAAGTACTTCTGATTTCTTATCCAGGATATTTTTAATAAAACATTTTTGTAGCACCTACTTAATATTTTTTTTAATTATTTACTTTTTTTTATTATTTACTTTTTTCTTTATTTACTTTTATTTTTTTTTCCTTTACTAATTACTGTGAAGTTTCAAATGTCAGTGTGTTGTTACTGTATTTTATGAATCACAAGTCCAGGGTCTGGAAAGAAACACAAGCGATAAACTAGACAATGAGCCCTCCAAAAGGCAGGATCTGTGGAAAACTATCCTTCAAAATCCTAGACAAAGTATTTATTTCAGATATTTTATGGACTATCATAATGATTGAACAAATTTGCTGAAAAGTCTTACTGTCTTTTTCATCATATTAATTTTGACAATGCCTTGGCACCTTTAGCATCATTTACAAAGCACTGAGAGAATGAATTCTTCATTTTCTCTTCTCCAGAGCTTTCTTCATTCATACATTCATTTCCCCTACTTTTATGATGTCCTACAATTTTAGAAGCTTAGAATTATGCTCTGCTTATGCAGATCTGCCTATACCCAAAATGAAAATGTCTAGAACTGAACTGTTACAACTAAATAGTTAGAGCTGGCTAGAGGCACTTCAGCATCCTTGTGAACTCAGCACTGCTGAGAGTTACAAAGCATTTAGCAGCCTTAATGTAGCTGTCCATGAGTTTTTTGTCTGCATCAACCTTTCACTGACTTTTCCCTGAAGTAGGCTGCCAAAAAACATTTTTTTTTTCTGAGCAGATATATTATATAATTTACATGTACCTCATGTAATTATGATTGGATTGGATTATGATTTAAAGCTTCCAAATGAAACTTATACAAGCAAAAATATCCTGACCAAGCAAAAGATTTTAAAAAGAAAAAACTGCACATACTTCTTGAAGACACAAAAGGTGAGATAATTTTATGGGGTTTGGTGTTCTTCTTTCTGTTTTTTTTTTTTTATTTTTGTTTGTTTGTTTTATATTTCCATTGCCAACCCAAACTTAAAAGCTGGTTCAGAAGTCATATGGGATATGAGGTCAGTTTTAACTCATTACATATCCATCCCAAAGACAGACTGCTGATATCATCAGTATTAGTTCTGAGGTTTTTTGCCTTTTTCAAGGTAGATGTTTTATTCCGACCTTGCTTTGTCAGGCTCTGGGGAAACAAATGTAACATGACTGTGGGATTTTTTACTGGAAAGTCAGATCTTATTAAGTTTTTTATTTTTGAAATTTGAAGACATACATATTCATATAGCTTATATGATCAGAGCTTAGAAACTTTGTAAATGAGTTCCAGGTCTGTATAAACATGAATGCACTAGCTTAGGAATCTCTGATTTGTACATTAGTGTTTAGCACAAAACCAACAGAGATACGCATCTGTGTACACCTTGTTTGTAACAGAAACAGCAATAACAGTAAATAAATAATACATCTGCCCTGCAAAGTATCTTCAAAGGCTTCTTCTGTGATTTAGATACATGTGAAAGTGGAAGGGATCACTTACCACTGCTCAGAAATGGGCTTGGTTGCTGATAATCACGTCAGAATGTTAATTTCTGCACAGTGAAATGTTGTCCGGATTTTCTGCTGTGAAAACCTGAGTAACACAGCTTCATTTATCTGGGATAACATAACAGTGCTATGAAACTACAAAAAGACAGTACATCCGATGATGCGTTTTTCCATACCATTAATACCACAGATGTCATTCTCCCACCACTCACTTAGAGCACAGTGCATACAGGTACAGAGCACACATGGGGAAGGGTTGAACATAAATTACTTGATGGATGGTAGAGGATTCTCTAAAATAGCAAGCAAGGTCGAGACTAGACAAAAACTCCTAATAGGGAGCTAGTTGCCAGAATAAAATCCTTTGAACATAGAGTCCTTGTGAAAAGCCTAGGGTATCTTTCAAAAAGATGAGTTTCATTTTTTCAGTGTCATGATTTGAACTTAACAGCAGAAATTTTGCTATATCAGTCAGAAAACATTATTGTTGAATTACCGTGTGACCTTAAAATATGCAGACCTTTGACTTTCCCTTAAAAGAGCAGAAATGGTAGCACTATATCTAGCTACAAAAGATTCTTTTCCAAGAGGGAAAAAAAAAAAACAACACACCAGCCACCAGACATTTATATATGCATATCCACACACAAAAGGAAATGTAGCAGAAAATCTCCAGATTTGCTTTCATCTTAAATGACTTTTAATGCAAGAAAGAGAAGAAAAGTAAACTCAGAAAGCATTACAAAGGAAGGAAGTAGACAGGGATACTATGGAAAATATTGAAGATTATTCTAAAGTCCATGAACCAAAAGGAAAAATGATTGTTAGTTTGTGTTTGAATTTCTTTCCTTCAAAAATACACTGATATTCCTGTGGGAATTTTACAGAATACCTCACAGGCCAGAACGAATCCCAAAATTCAGAGTATCTTGTGAAGACATTTCTTTTTGACAGTGTGTATAACTTGCTTCTAACCCATTCTTTATAATACTCAATTCCTGTCTTTTGATAAGTAGTAGTTTAACTGACATTTTTTTTCTTTATTTATTTTTTATGCATGAAAATATATATGATATTATTGTGGAATAGATGAATGTTCTCCATGATACTTTTCTCCTTACAGCCTTCTTAACCCAGAATGAAGGCTTTTTTTTACCAGTCCCATTAAATATACCTTTCTGCTTTTGGTTTGAAAGCTATTGACTAAACTAATTCTCTATTTCTAATAGAGTCTTCTTAATAGCAACACAAAAACAAGAATACATTGCCAACAAATAGAAATCTTCTTTGCATGGCAGATGAGACTGTCTTTAGTTTTCTTAAGCTCACATGGGTTTCCATCAAAGGCAACTGATCAGTGGATGCTGAGTCGGGACCAATGATCTGAAGTGCTGAGGGGAGAGGATCAAGGGTTGATTTGAACACCTGATGTGGATAATTGAAGATCAGTTTCTCAAGCACTTGTGATTGAATTGCCAGGTGCTCCTTAAATTAAGGTAATACTGTAGACAACTAATGTTATTAAGAGAGTGTGGAAACAGAAGGAAAGGTCTGATAAAACAAGAGCTATTGGTAGCACACAAGAGCCAGAGAAACAGAGAGACCTCCTCTGAAATTATGGTGACATTAAGGGTAACTATGTGTTTCAGCAAACATACAAAATGAGGTAGCACACTACAGGGGAGTTCACCGTGATCTCTGTCAGAACTTTCCTATAATTAACAAAATTAATTACAGTAAGTCAACCTCCAAGCAGCTTTGTCTTGATAAGCAAAATCTTTCAACTTACTGCATTAAAAAAAACTGGCCAATGTTCAGTTAAGTTTCATTTAGTGACACTTGAGTTCAAACAAATTATTTGAAGAATTTTCTTCTTGTTTTGATCCATATTTGAAGTATTTAATCAAAAAATTCTTTGGGAGCTAATGTCATGTTAACTGCAAATTTAAAGAAGTTACTCGACAGTGCTAAATCAGACCATTTTTATTAAATTTGCTCTTAGACACTAAGGAAATAAGGGGAACAGACTAAAGCCAAAACCTATTGCTGAAAAGGCTTGTAATTAAAATTGCCACAATACGCCTAATTTCCAGCATTCCCCAATTTATTTACTATGTGCAGTCCTTTTTCCTATGTGCTCTGTTATATGTATGGGAACATGCATTATTTGAAGCTGTATCTGTTATTCTGTATATATTAACAATATTTTTCTGATTTTCTGTTCTAGGATTTGCTACAGCGTTCATCACTGTTGAATTACAGTGATGGATACCTCTCTAATCTAGTGAGGCAGTGAAACATTAAGAAGCGATTCATCTTACTTATGTCACTCATTATGTGTACTGTGGGAGTGTTAGCTATCCTGAACACATCCAGGACTGAAATCTAGCCAACTAAGTTGTCTAAAATTAAAAGTCTTACGATGGTTTACTTTTATAACTTGCTCATCTAAATTCTGCACACACTATAATGCCCTGTTTCACTCTGCTTAGCTCATCAACTGATTAATCAGCTAATTGGTAAAAGCATTTCAAAACCAACACCATTAAAGAGGATATGAGACCTGCTGACCCCTGTAACAGCCAGGAATCCTTGAACATTTCTCTGGGACTCAAATTTATTGAAGAAGCAATAGTGCATGAACGGCTGACACTACTTGTAAGTCACATCAACACATTCAGCTGGACTGAGCTGCACAAATGTAAAAAATAGGAAAACATAAGAACTTCTCACCTAGTTCCAGATTTCCCAGCCCACGGACAAGAGAAACAACATGACAGAATTTCACATGCTTTCTATTTGTCTGTCCTTACTGTAGATCAAACTTGGAGAGTGTTACTGAGGATTCCACGTTTCTGTGGGCACTTTCACCAGCCTCCAGGCTTTGTGACTGATCTTTACTGGCATTTGCTGCTGCAAAGACTTTGAGATGTTAATAAAAATCTTGTCTGATCTCAAAGAGTATCTGGAGTTCAATAAAATCCCCAATCCCCACTTCCCATGTGGGCCTACAGCAAAGCAAAACACACCTTCCCCAGAAAGTTACATTACTTGAAGTATAAGTGAGAATTACGAGAGAGCCCCTTAAGCCTCAGGCACCAACAGGTGTATATATAAAAGATAGAACAGAAGTTTTAAATATCTCTTGAGTTTGACTAAATTAGTTAAACTCAATACCTCTTAGTTTACCAGCACACTCTTCCTGGTAATTGCATTTTGTTATCTTCTTCTTCTCCAACAGCTATTTCTTCCAGGAAAAAAAGTAGCCCCTCAGGAGCTGTGCATGCTGTTATCTTGTCTTTTTCTAACTTCATGCCTATCCTTTGCCTCAAGTTGCTCAACACTTCCAGTTTCTTAGAGACCATAGAAAGTGGTGCTACAAACAGGCAGGCATCCCAGCAGTGAAAATAGGCTGTAATCAGAACATTTTTGAGAGCAGGAATATGACAGAGGAGTGGGGTTAGTACACGCTCATAGAAAATTCTGCAAAAATTGTATCTGAGAAAAAATGAAAAGTGATCCTCTGCCCCTTTCAATGTGGTGATCATGTCAGAAGCTCCTGGTATATCAATATCAAACTTTCTTAGAGAAATGTAGCTTTCAAAATCCAGTGTGTGGGGGGCATCCATTATTGCTACTAAGCTAGGTACCCCACTTGTCCAAATGTGACTGCAAAGTGTCTGTGATACCTGAGACAGTTAAGACACAGAGAATGGAGACTTTTCATACAAAGGATTCAGATCCAATAAAAGGATTACATCTCTCACATTTCTCATATATGATTCCTGTTAAGCTAGATGTGTTTTTTACATTTGGGGGGAGTTATAAGATCTCATGGATATCAGAGGAACGCTTGTCTTGTGAGTTAAAAATTAGTAATTAGTAATTAGTAATTTTTAATTTAGTGGCCAGTTTTCTGCAAATGTTATAGAATATTTAACACTGAGCCTGAAAATTTTCCTATTAAAAAAAAAAGATAACTTTTCTCTTAAAATTTGAAAATGTGGAAATCTTGTCATTTTCTTCCCTTTCCTTTGGAATAAATTTATGGTAAATCAAAGTAGGATAATAAAGTTACACTCTGTAAATCCGTTAAGCGGATAATTTACAAAACTGTTTCCAAACATGTTGGGTTTTTTTTCCCAGATACAATGTACCCCAGCTTTCATCTAGGAAAGAACTAATATTCTGCAAAAATACCAAAGTTGCAAATATCAGATCTTTCCTTTCCTCCTCTTTTTTTTTTGTAAAGACATTTTAGTATTGTCTTTCTTGTCTTTGTTTTCAAACTTAACATAGGCAACTAGTTTATAAATTCATTCTTTTGTTTATTATGGATTAGTTAATTTTTTAGCACTTTAACACACTTTGTTCATACCAGCAGCTACTATCTGGAAATTAGGAAATTACTAAAAATAAAGTAAATCTCTCGAGTTCATCTTCTGCTAAAAGACAGGAAAATAGTGTCTTTCCCCATCACATGAACTGAGCAAAAATATTACAAATACAATGACATATATCTTAAGTAGTCACATTGAAAATGTTGTTCCTCTTGCAAAATTAATTTTTTAAGAAATTGAATGTACTATTTTTTTTGTCTCACAATCTACTCATCTAATTGATCCAACCAATGATAATCACAGCCCATCTGCTTCCTTCAAACTCCCTTTCAAGGGTATCAGCACACTTCAGCTTCACTATGCCACAGTTACTAAGGCAACCAGTGTGTGAAGCAGGCTGGAGCTGCGCTTATTCACATTAAAATATTCTCCTGCCAGAAAAACCCTACAAAATTATGTATATCAAAAGCTACACTTTTGCATGCAAGACATATATATGAAAGGACTTTGGAGGAGGGGGAAATACATGTTCTATTTTTGTATCTTTCTTTTCTTTCTTTTTGAGAATACTTTTGTGTTTGTGGAATAAGGAAATAGAGGTTTTATATGACACAAGATAAATAGGAAGTATTTGGGGCAAGTTATGAAGATATCCAAGTCTGCAGTAGATACAGAAGTTCCTTCCCGAAAGTACCTGCTATGCACAGTCTGAAGTAACGACACAGATTCATGTTCATAGGTGAAGTTTCTCACATGCTCACTGGGTGATGCCAGCTTGGACTTCCCTGTAACTGTCAGGCTACTCTGTATTGTGTGACATAAATTTTCCTGTGAAACAAAGTGCATGAGAAGAGGTAGATTATTGAGCTCCAAATTATTCGTTTGATCAGCTGTGTTTCTTCATCTCTGTCCCACTCGAAAGATTATTCTACTTTAAGCCCTGAGGAGAGGATTTGCTTGCCTGCTCCCAAATTATTCATACAAGCCTCCTTTTATGGCTGGTAGAGAAACTGGCATTTATAGAAAACAATTTATCTGCACAATTTTAGCCCTGTCAAAGGAGTGGAGTTACCTCCTACTCGTCCCTGGTTTTCTCCACTGATTGTAACAGAAGCGTGGACATCTGGCTCAAGTGCAGACATCTACATTTCATCAGGCAAATCATCTTCCCCTTTAGATCATGATCTACTGTTTTTTCTTAGTATATTCCTATCCTCAGAAAATTATCAGTCTGGCCATTGTGAAATTACAGTCTGAGTTATAGGGAACTTGTGTAATTCTGTAATACACTTAAGAGAAGCCCTGCAGTGAATGGCAAAAACATAACCATTTCTGACCTTGTATCAATGAAGCAGAGAAGGATTGAGACTGTGGCTATCAGATTGCTGTGCTTGCTTTACTGAACCTTAGAAAGCTGGCAGCCAGTTGCAATTCTGATTTGCATCCCGAGATTTACGAACATCATGGTCAGATTAACCCACTGACTATACACAGCCAGTTGCACCCCAACTCACTTTTTTCCTTACAAAGCCAATCTAATCCAGACTTGAGAACAAGGATCCATATTATTCAGGCCATCCATAATCAGAAATTATTTTAATGTAAAAGTAAGAGGAAAATCACATTTTCCCAAAGATAACTAAGGAAACCCATGGATAAACATATTCTGTTTTTAGGTGTTGCAGCATTTCCTAAGCATAGAGACACAACAGGGTGAAAGAATAACCGGTTTCTAATACCTAGTGTAACTTTTTCCCAATGTGCACTTTTAGGAGATTCACTGAAAAGAACTGTTTACTCTCTGCCATGTGAAAGATTTGCATGCTCCAGGCTTTCAGTGCCCACTCACCATGTGAATTCTGCTCAGATTAATCAGATACCTCTGGAAACTCCTTGCATGGTTCACTCCTTAATGCTCCAGGCTGTTTGAAAGCGAGCAAGGATCAGGTTAGATGATTCTGTAAATACTTTAAGTTACAAAACTTAAGGTATAAATACATTTTTCTTAAACATTGTAGAGTGACACACAGTCTTGACTAACACAGCCAGAGAAAAACAAGAATACGAATTATTTGCACTTAAATTACGCTCTTAGCAAAGACTCTTGGCTCTTCAGATTTCTGCCACAGACTAAACAAACATTGTCATCAAAGTAATGTCATTTGATACAGCTAGGCTAGCTGTGGAGGAGCTGTCCCAGCACTATTGTAGCTCAGGGTAGAGCAGATTAATCCAAATCAGTTGCTTTAACAGTCAAGCCCAAAATGACAGAAAGGTGCCAGAAAGTTCTCTTTCTGTGAGTCAAGTTGAATTCTGACACAGCAAAGTTTCTAGTCCACAATAACTTCTATATATCTGAGTTTTCACTTACAGAGGCCGGAGTGTTGAAAAGCAATGAACATTTTGTAGCTTGCCTATGTGAAGAAGCAGGATGAAAGCACTTAGAGCTCCAAAATTCAATATAGTGTTACCTTACAACTGCAAATTATAGAGCTGGAGAAGCTGTGCTGCAACTACACATCATTTCTATCTATAGGTCTCATGGGCTTCTAGTAGTAGTAGATGGGTACATAGATTAAGATGACTCTGCTGCCTCTTGCATCAGTGGTTCCATTTGAGATGGCTGCTTACATAAGCTGGAGGAAAAAGTTAATCTGCTGTGCAATGTGAGAGTACATAACAGTAATCAAACAAAAGTAAGAGAAACTAGAGTGAAAACAGTGCAAGCAGTAATAGTGTAGGAGAGCATTATTCTTCGAAGTAGTTTAAAAATGTAGAAGGGAATAATTTGCCTTGGGATACATATTTTGGAGTGTAATTTGTATTTTTGTACAAGCATGATAATTACCATTATAGATTGCACACAAGCTTGGCAGACATTGGATAATTATCTCCTTAAAATGTAAACAAATATCTGCTAAACTGCATCTACAGCCCTTTGGGTTTCTATAAATGTTGTAATAACAGCAGAAGTTCATTTAAACAAATATAGATGGCTATCTGCAGTTACTGTTTTTTCAAAGTGTCTTGGGGTGACTTTATGATGTGTATCCCATATCGCCACTCTATGCCAAGAAGATGAATCCTGTGCTTTTCTGTGTCTTTAAGACTGGGTGGGAGAGATAAACTGAGCCAACTTTTCAAAGCGATTGCTCAAGGACACACACAGATCTCTCTGGGCTCAGCGACAGGGAGTGTGGAAGGAAGCAACGTTGCTTTCCAGCCAGCTCTCAGCTCTTTTTCTCCGGAG
>VZRO01005006.1:13668-54631 GCA_013397915.1 Daphoenositta chrysoptera
AGGTTTGTCTCAGCAACGAGAGATTTTATTATTTAGCTTTATTATCCTTTTCTCTGTGTGTTGGTTAAATAGATAGTTTTTATCTCTCACTTTCCTTCAAGGAAATTCTTTTCGTTCCCCAAACCTGGGGTGGGGGGGAGGGGAAGGGATGGTGGTACCCTGCCTTTCCCTCGGAGGATATTCTCCTTTAAATTTGGCCAAAACCAGCACACAAAGCTTTCATTGTGGAAACACAGTTCATAAAGTTACACCCATATGCATACACTGAAAACACAGCCATTATATGCAATAAGAACAGATTCGACTTTTGAATATTCTAAAGAAATACCTCAAGTAAACAAACCAGGCTAACAATTATTTCATAAACCAGACTAACCCTGTGCTTTACTTGAGGCCAGTTGCTATTCCCAAACCCATCAAGAAATGTTTTTGACTCAGATAGTTGCTCTTCTTCCACACATCTCTCTTGTTTCTAGGGTAATACTCTTTCCCACAGGCAAACCATTTTCCCTGTGACAGTGTAGTTCCACTTTGCAGAGTATTGTATATGTGGATCTAAGTCTTTCTATTCCTTAGCATCTCTCTCTATTCCTGTTTTCACTAAGACATTATATGTGATGTCTGAGGGCTGGAAGCTTAAAATGTCATTGCAATGGCTCCCATTTCTTATCAGTCAGAAAGCAGGCACTGGAAAAGCCAGACTTACCTCAGACTCCTTAGTCCAAGCAATTTGTGGGTAACACTGATGCATTGGGAAGGGGGCACTAGTGCAGTCATATGAGATGTGCAACATAAAATAAATGTAAGAAATTAGCAATCTTGTGATATTTTCAAAGAAAGAACAAGTTACTTCATATCACCTCAAGTTGATAGCCAATGGCATTAGCTGCTTAACCAATCACAGGGTGATTCTGATCCTGCGACTCCTGTGACTTCTGTGCATGGGGTTTGCTAACAGTGTTTCTGCATCTTTTCCAATGGAAGTGTTACCTACTCTTATTGGGGAAAAAAGCCCACAACTCAACAAACCTGTGTACCGTCTTGCACACCTCTGCACTTTGTGAGCAAACAAAATAAAAAAGACGCTATGAAAGAAATAAAAAAGATAGTAAATGTTGAATATTCATGCATTGTTATCCCTGTTATTTTATTTCTTTTACTGCATGCATGAAAAGGTGCATCCTTATTTGTTTTTTGATTTGTAGCTGTGAAGAGCAAGTTTAATGACTCACTGTTCCCACACAGTAAATACTACGTTCTTTATGTCTCCGACTTACCACACATGCACACACCAGGTAACATGTACAGAGTCAATCATAGATGCATTGATCTGGTTTTCTGTATATAAAACTGATCTGCACATGTCCAGTAGCTATTTGTCCAAGATGTCCAAGGTGTTATTTAATACTTCAGGAAATCTCAGCCAAATGGCTGAAGTTTTGCTTCCAGTAGCCAGAAAATATTCAACAGCCTATACTCACTTAAGAGATGCTTCTGTGACAAAGACAGATTAAAAATATTGCAACCTTCTTAGATAATGCCTAGAAGAATGATTGGAAGTAAATTTTTAAAAGAAAGAAAGAATTAACAGCTTAGGAGCTAGAAATACTTTTTCTTACAAAGTTATTTTTGTTATACATCCAAAAAGAGCACAATAATGAAACTCAATGGTTCTTTAGCTATTCCAAGATATAGACAATTTAATAAGCATCATAGTATTTAATCTGACTTTAGGTTTCTTATGGAGAATCTCCTTTTCCCAGTCTTAGGCTAAAGGTTCAGTTGTTCTCCATTAAGTGCCTGGACAATTATCACAGATTTACAAGTTTAACTGTAAGTGTATCTTAGTCTAGCCTTTTTTTAAAAATGGACTTTCAAACAAGTACCTCATACACAAGATTAGCATCTGAATTAGAGGCATTTCAGATAGTACAGATAGCAGAGATGTGCCTAGATATTTTGCAGAAATTACTTAGTTCAGACCTACTATGTAGATTTCCAGATGAAAAAAATTGATTTTAAATGGATAAAAAAGAGACAAAATATAAACTTCATGAAAATTAGACTTAGTGGAAAGAAATTGAGCAATAAAAACCCAGAATGAGAAAAATAACATGTTTCTGAAGTTCAACACTTTCCTGGGGGAAACAAGAACCAAAATACTGACACACAAACAAATACACCTAAAAAAATTTTTTTTTGATCCTTTATAAGTAAAATTTTAACAAATGAAGCTCATTAAAGTGATATTTTGGTAAACTTCCTAAGTCATCATAAAATTACTGATGCAACCTAAAGAAAAAAAATCTTGAGGAAGATCTGTATTGAAAATTATATTTCAGAACAAAGCATTCGAATTGAAGTGTTAGGGTATTTTCATTTAAAGGTTTCTAAAACATAAATTGGTTGTGTGGGGAGGCTTTTATCTTTTTTCAGCCAACACAACATTGCAATGTTGACATGAATTCACAAAATATTTTCCTTGACACAAATGTTTCCATCAACATAATCTGTAGTTTTCTTTCAAGAGAAGATCATTTTGACCATGGAAAAATGCTTGACCTCCATGAGGTGATCTGTAACTTGTTGAAAACAAAACCCTAACACTTTCCACTTTTCTGCTAAGATGTCATTCTCATCTAATTCTTAGAAACTGCACGTCTCAGACATAACAGGCACCTCATCACTGCAACCTTGCTTGAAATTGATAACGTGTATTCAGACCTAGAACACATCATAGAAGGTACTTCAGGGTTGACAATCAAGCCTCCTTCATAATCCAGCAATAAAAATGAGCTTCAAGATCTTTAATGAAACCAGAATCACAAATTCTGATAAGATATAATACTAGAAAAAAAAAGTGGAGGATCAGTCTATTAGTTCAGCTTTGGCTTAACATCAGAGAATATCTAAAGTGTCTCTAGATACTTGAGAAGGTTTTCAAAGTCTTCCATGAAAAGCTAGCTATAATTCATATATAAAATTATCAGGAAAACCACCATACAAGTATAAAATACAGATATATGAATTGCCAAATTTATTAATTTTTTTTCATACAAACTTATCCCCAGTAGAAGAAAGGGTAGATGACAGCAAAAAGAAAATAACTCAGAAGATAGAAAGCTCTGAATATCCTGTTCTCAGCTGAAAATTGCTGCTTTGGTTCAGTTTCTTACAGTAAGTTACTCTAAAAAATTACCTTTATCTCAACGGTTGGAGATTTCTTTAATAATTCTTTATAGCTCTTTATAATAGATATCTCTGAATAATTCTTTAATTCTTTATAACAGATATCTCTGAATATTTTGCTGTCATTACTACATGGCTAGACAATAAATTTGTCAGACTCTGCTGCCTTTTCACAGTTAAGGTCTATAATGCTAAGAAATACATTATCTCCATTTGTACTAGACCACACTATTATTACAATTTTTCAACTATAGATCAGGACAACATATAATGATGAACAAGAGGCTCAGAGGAACTTTATAGATACATAGATATCTTAATTGCATCTATGATATTTTATTTTCTGTCCTAGACAAATTGGAAGATGATTATCTTCCTAAGAAATGCATATTATTAAGTCAGAATATACTTCAGACATGTCAGCAGATCTTTCATATTAACATAATTTTAAGTCCTTGAAGCACTGCATCTGACTCCAGGGCTTCTTTCAGAAGGGGAATTGAAAGCAAATTTACAAACATAATACAGGGCAGATGGATTTGAAGCTGTTTAAGAGTCATTGCTGCAATTACTTTATTAACCTATCAATTAAAGAAAATCAATACATTAGAAATAAAGGGAGTAAGCTGATACATGTCCCTGATTCTTTCTGTAGCTTACACACTCTGTAACTGTATATGTAGAATATATCTATCTTCCAGAGGGGAAAAAAAAAGAAAAAGGAATAAGCTACAGCTTCTTTTCTCATTACAGCCTAACTTCTATTGTGGATCTGCTTGTAGGTTCTGATATTAGACATAATTTTAACAAAAAATTTCTACATGAGTGGGATCAATTCTTACCTTCAGCTTTCTACAATTCAGAAGTTCTTTAGCTTTAGAGATACCTCTGATAAAAACAGTCATTATCACTTTTGAATACATGTTGTCATAGCCTAAGATCATGTCTATACGTCAATGAACAGATGTGAATGGTCAGTGAAAGGTATTTGATAATCTTCAGTAATATTTATCAATATAAAAAAAAAAATCTATTTCCTATCAGGTGGTATATGCATATTCCAGTAACTGAACTGGAGTAAATGTATGTAAATCCATTCAGAATAATTTAAACAGGCTGAGGATGAGGTTCCCTCATGGGGAAGAGCCTGGTTCTCTAATAAGATTTACTAAGTGAACATCCAAAAGATCTTTATACCCTTCATTGTCCTTCACATCAGTAATGAGGGTCTGCTTTCCACTGCTGAAAGGAGAGTTGGCAGCTCTAAAGCAAGTCCTTTTATGTAGGAAGCACACCTTTCAAAAAATCTGAAGAAACAGAAAATTCAGAACACGTGTGCCCTTAGAGCTCACCAGGTGTACACTGTTCTCTCGCTCTCCTCTGAACAAGGACTTGGCTAAGTTCAGAGTTTGTTTCATAGTGTCTATATTGAGTTTCAAACTCTGTGTTTGTGACTATTCAAAACAACGCTGAAAAATTAAACTCAATTTTTTTCTTTAGTCCACGCGATCTACAATCAGAAAAAAATTGGGAAATGACTTGAAGAACAAAGTTAATGCAATAACTATTTTTACAGACAATCATTCTGAAAACATCCACTTTCTGGAACAAATGTAAGTTGAACAACAAATCAAAGAGAATCACTTTGCATAAACTATTTTGGCGATTTCTTTTGCAAGTTAAGGGATGATAGAGATTTTTACACTGTTTCTATTTTAGGTACATGGGATATGAAGAGAAGCCAAGTGTAGAATGACCTAAATAATTAAATATGTCTATAGACAGGCAACCCCTGCTAATGTTCTGCAATGTTTTCATCCAGTTAATCATTTGCTTAATCTAACTCCACCTTCACAAGCCAGTTTGATTAAAACCAGACAATAAATATGTTTTCATATGTGTTTTAAAATATTCTGTTGAACTTTCAAGCTGTCACATGAAAGTGAAGGAAGAGGTGAAGAAAAAAAGTGCTGGTAAACCTAATGTAACCCACACAGCTAATCAGGGAAAATTACCAAAATTGCCAACAATCTTGTCACACTGTAAGTGCAGGTACAGAAGTATAATGACAAACAGCAACAGCTTCTCCAGAAAAATTGCACATAAACACTATTGCCAGTCCTGCCACTAAAAAAGATGATCCACAGTGTCATTTTTGTCATAGATAACCATAGTCTTGTTTAATGGCAGCACATTTGTAGCACTGTTCGGAGTCTCTGCAATGACTTTTTGCATGGCATCTCACACAATATTTCCTGTTGCTGTGTTCCTTAAGCATGCTGGGAATCAATATGGTTAGTAATAGCAGTCACAATAAATGTGCATTATGAGTAATACTTTACTGCCAAAAGAATCAGCAATCATAACTTGTACCTGTGTTAATTATATTTCCACTATGACTGGTAGATAACTAGGTCAAATAAATAGTCTGCAGCCTATAGTTAATGAACTAAATAATTTTAAATCCTTTCATTCAGTACAGAATACAAAGGAGAGATTATGGCGGGAGCATCTTTTGACACACCCTGTTAAGTTTTATCCCAGACAGGAGAAAAGACAACAGTGTTTTGAATGAGTCTGAAGATGCTTGGAAGTGCCTCAGACAAGGATGCTTGAAGGGTTGCAACTCTTTCAAGGACTTCCTGCAAATACGATTTTGAAAAGGCTGTCAAAAACGGTATATACACTATCATAAAGAAATACAGTCCTAAAGTGGCACTTATATTTCCTTAAATATTAGCTATCAAGTGTCACTTTGCAACAGTTAATTGTCTGAAAAGAGGTAAAAACCCCAAACATACTAGAGGAGAAACTAGGGGTATGATATATTTAAGGAAAACCTCACTTAATTTCCAATTTTTATGAGCAACTTTGCACTGTGTGCGTATCTACATAAATCTGTGCATTTAGACTCATCATGCCATTTGCAAATGCTCATGAAAATAATAGTGTGTTGTGTCCAGATGTGTGATGCACACATCACTTGGCAGTTAAATAGTGCCTCCAGAAAAGTTCAGGGCTAAGTGGTATTTCTTGGAAAAATAGTCAGGCTTGACTGCCCTCCTATTCTCCAGTCAGACCAAATTCTTTTAACTCAAAGGTCATCTCAGTTCAACAGGAAGTGCTAGCGCTGTAGCCCTTGCCTCTTGAATGATCCTCGGGGAAGACCAAGCTCAACCATGACAGTGACCACCTTGGAACATTTCCATCCCTCCCATCAATTAACTGCTGTGAAACCAGACCTCAATGACTGGAAGTGCAGTTCATCAGTAAGAAGCAAACTTTGCAGTTCAGTGAAGCAGATGTGCTGAATGCAACTGCTTCTAGAGACAACCATGCCTGGACAGTGAAGATCTAGACAATTATCTACAAGTAGCCTTTCACCTCTGATTAGATTTACTAAGGTTTATTTTCCTTAAGGAGTGATTACGCTAGCAGCTTCTCTTTATGATCAATAGTTGAAAGCTTTTCTAACTATTCCTGCACAAATTGCAAGACATAAGTGTTAAAATGTAGATGAAGTAATTTTTGCCCACTTCTGTATTAACAAAATGTTTTGTTTATTTTATTAGTGATAGATTTACTGAAACATGAAATTGACCTCCTGTTAAACCTCTTATGAGGAGCATATCTCATAAAATGGGAAACAAAAATAAGAAAAAAACCCTGATATTTGTTTAAAAGATTCCACAAAAAAACCCCCACCAACCAACCACACCAGCAGTGGGCAGAGTAAATTAAAAACATCGAGATTTTGCATATTCATAGAGTGGCAACAGCTAATCTATTTTTCACTCAGCAAGCCCTGCCAGCTATGTGGTTTCTTCCTTTGAAAAAAAAAAAAGACAAAAAGAAAGGATTGTAGACACTGAAGTGAGCATCCAGCAAAATAGAACTTTTGTTTCCATTTTTCAATTTTAAGATTTTTACACAAAACATCCATATAATTTATGAGCTAACACCTTTAAGCAGAGGAGAAAAAAGAGCAAAAAGAATAACTCTTCTAGGCTAGTAGTTGTCATTGTCAACTCAATATAAATCTGATGCAATGATGAAAAATATCATAAGTCATGAAATTAGCCTGTCATTAATAAACAGTTTGTCTCATTATTTTAGTTTCTTGAGGCTAACAACACATTGATATGATGTGTTTTCTCACTCTGAAAGCAGTATTAAAAATGCATCTGTGGAAGAGTACTTGCAGAAAAAAAAAGGTAATGACAATTGCTGTGTGCTATTTCACAGCTTTTTTCAGTTCACCTTGAAATTCATCTTCTAAGAAATACAATGGGCAGTACCTATCCTAAGAAACTGATGAAAAAATTTCTTGGAAACCTACAGACATCTTGCATACCTGAACTCAACAGCCTTGTTTAGTTTCCCTCTGTGCAGCAACTTCTCTTTGAGATCTCCATGCTTGACCAACCCCTAATTATCTATTCAATGATATCCATCCCAGTATAGAAAATCTCTGCAAGCACACAGTTCATGTCCATCTGCTGTACATAAAACCACACGTATTTACGTAAATACATACGTACATAAAACCACAAATATTTAGTTTTAATCCTTTTTAAATTTTTCTGCAAGCTCAAAAGCAAATAACTAGTCAGACAAATTAATCAAATTCTCCTGTAATATGGAAAAGTAAATAGTTTTCATCTAATCATCTTATGTTCTGGAAAGCTCCCTTCCTTTAAAGTTCTATAAAATATAACTGTAGATTATTCTCCTAGATCCACCAGGACACAGGAAAGTTGAGGTTAGACACAAAAAAAATCAACCTCCTACCATCTATACTTTGAGATATTCTATGACATTCTATGGAAGAATGAAAACCAAGGCTCAGCCACTCATTACAGAGATTCAAGTAACACTAGCAATAGTATGCTTTTCTTTCTCTGCCCAAGTCTCTGCACTGTTACTCAGCCCACAGTACCATTATTAAGAGAATTCATTGCTATAACTTTGTATTTACACTGCATGTTGTCTTTCAACAAACTCAAATGTAAAAACAATGACAAATTGCACTCTGCAAATAATTTTTTTAAATTACTAGCTCCTGATTTCTGTGACTTTTGAACACAGCTCCTTTGACAGTCTAAGAAGTCAAGGCAGCAATCAATGTTTAATTTAAAGGCTGAGGGTTCATAACCCCAGGGAAACCTTGGCAGTCCATACAAGTACTGAGAGCTTATAAGTGAAATTGGTAAAAAAAAAATATTATTTTTGTGAAGCAGCTATGGTAAATCTGAGGAGCACGTCTGCTTTAAAACCATAGGGTGAAGAGTAGAAAACAAAAGAAAAAAGAAAAAGTAAATCCAAGGGTTCAGAATTACCTGCCATGAACATGGAAACTCTTTTAAAATAACAGTGTCTTCTATAAAGCAGAATACCCAAAAAGGTTTGTAACGGACCTTTCAAGTTCATCTAGTCCCACCCCCCTGCCATGATCAGGGACACCTTTCCCTAGAACCTGTTGCTCAATGCCCCTCTCTGGGCAACCTGTTCCAGTGCCTCACCACACTCATAGTAGAGAATTTCTGATACTAGAGGAAAAGGGATTTTGAGAAATGTAAGGGTACGGAGAAGACTGAGCAGAAAAGAGCCCATGAACCAGCCCCTCTGCCTTGTCACCACCTTATTCATTCTGGCAGTGCACACTTCATGTATAAACTGAAAAGGGTTGTTATGTTACCCTGGGATTGCAATCTCAGCCCTTCAGACAAAGGTGCCTGGGGAGAGAAGCAACTTGCACTTTTAAAAGCAGGATAGTTTTAAAGCAGATACTTTACAAATCTGTCTGAACAGTAAGAGGCTAAAGGGGCTGAGACCTGGGACATAATGTTCCCATAACAAAAATAAGTACTTACAGCAGCCATCCCAGTACTTCAAGGGAGATCCTCAACCCCTCTGGCAAACCTACCCATTTTGGGGTTCTTGTGCAGTCCTCAAAGCAGAGAGGAGAACAAGAGGGAAAGGCAGCTAAACAAAAGACTTCAAAAGAAAGACAGGTTGCCCTCAGAACTGAGTGTATTTCAAAAATCTTTTGTCAAATTGAAGATTTTGCTGTAAACTATTTCAGCCTCAGTGAACCAGCATTTACAGGTTTTCACTTTTCTTCTAGTCAAGTTTTGACTGGTTTTCGTTAGCCAAAATATCTCCAACTAATATGCTTAGCCTTATCCTGTAAGAAACTCACCTGCTGAAATGAATTTTTGCAGCTTCAAAAAAACCAGCAAAATGATCTGTCCCATTGCAAGCATCTACAGAGAGCATATTGCAGCTCACCTTTAAAATCTTCACGAAGGTATTAATGCAAGCACTTCTTCACTTATGGTACATTTGCTCTCTCCCAGCACCCCAATGCAGCAGATGGTCTAGCTCAGTTAAGTACATATAGCAAATACAGCTTCAAATTCTACTGCCTTTAGTTGAGTTCAGCTTAAGTTGCACTGTTGCCAGGAGGAACTGGGTCAATGACATAGAGTATATGGACATATTGCAAGTACATGTCTAATTTTTGTTGCCTGTGTCCTGTCAATACTCCAGCCATATCACAGACTACAGCAGTGTGTCATTTTCCACTCTAGTAACTCTGGTTGTTTGGGAATTGAGACTGGTTTTGCTGGTTTTGTACTATGAAGATGCAGTGTGGGCCTGTTGTACACCAGTATGAGGTGGCATCAGGCACAAAGGAATTTGGTGATCGGTAGCAGCAGTTGTGAACTGCAGAGCTGGCAGGTTCAGGAGCAAAATGTAACATGCTGCTCAGGGAGATGAGAAATCCTCTTTAATCCTATAGAATGAAATACTCTTTATAGGTACTTTTACTTGTTGTAATCAGTATTTTTCCCTTTTTTCTGTCTTGTTTCTACTTTTGCTGGTTTGATTAGAATGGTTTCAGTGTTTGCATCTACCAGATCTGCTTAGTATATGTTTCTGGTACTTGCAGAGACCATTAAATAAAACAAAGTGGAACATTTACTCTGGCTCTTTCCTTTTGCAAGACAGATGGATCAGAAGGACTGTAAATGCACCATTGAATCAAGAAGACATCAGCAGAAGAGTTCAAGTTCATTTTCTCCTATGCCAAGAGGAAAAAAAGTTCTTACTCTGATTGTTACACATTTCCTTTACGTATCAGTGAAAATCCTACAAATAACACGGTATATAATATATTTTGTCTTGCTTTCTTTAAGGCTGATCTTTATACCAGCTGGTATAGAATATTCAGTTAATGTTTCCTATCAGTGACTTTTTCAGAAAAGTCTTTAATTTTAGAGATTTTTGGACATTTGAGATAGTCACTAGGCAAGGCCATATCTTCTGTTTCCTGACAGGCCTTCCTCAACAAGTTCATAGAAGGTTCCCTCTAATGGTGATAGAGGTAAGAGAAAATAGTCTAATTCCTATTTCACTAAGGTACATCTGGAGAAATTTGGTTAGCTTTTTAGTAGGAAATTGGGTTAGCTTGACAATAACCCATCTGCATTAGGCCTCAAACTTTTCTATATACATCAATAGAAGGAACAGTTACATGTAATGAAAGAGATGGGAAATTCATTTAGTAAACAGGAAAAGATGTCAGCAGGAATTAGTCAACCAGTTAATGAAAACTGGAAGTCTTTGGACTGGTATTTTGAACAAATAAAGCAGATTGAGAAAACTAAGGGAGAGATGTTGTATCTGATGTTTAATGAAAAAAAAAATGCAGCTGCATTAACTTCCACATTTAGACTGTAACTGTGAACTCTCTTGGCCGTTCCTCTACAAATGTCTACAAATAGTATACTTCATCTGAATAATGACAAACCAAATCAAGTAAACTTCAAAAGATTGTGTTGTTATCACTTTTAAAAACTACTGATCAGAACATATTTTTGATTTTGTAAATTGGAACCTGTTGCAATAAATGTAACATCTTTCTATTCCAGAAAAAAAAAGTCTTCTTGCGCTTTATTTTTGCTGGGCGGTCACTGCTAGGGCAAGGCCACTGTCAATTACCTTTACAGAGCAAGAAAAAGGGGATCTTTTCTAACCTGGTTTTCATTCTTCTTACTTGAAATCAATAAGTTTCCCACTAACTCATAAATATATGTTGATTAATCGTATAATTTATTTTCAATTTACACAAATCTGGGAGATCATCTTTTGGAAATTATACATATACAACTTCCGTGTCTATGTTCAGATGACATATGTACATATGATTAGTCTAAGATATGATATCAAACTGAATTATAAGGAAAGATGGAGACAGTAATTCTCCAATGGGGAAATAAGAGAATCAAAAAGAAATATAAAAATCCAATTTTAAAGCAAGCATCAATGGTCATGCCCAAGTGACTCACATCACGTTTAAATTCCAAGATTGCTTTAAGAAATAACCCTCTATAGATTTTTCATTGCCATTATATGAGCAATTTTTGTAATTATCTGATACATATATCAACCAGGTCTTTAATAATATTTTGGTACCAAGAATCACGGGACATTTCTCACAAATCATGAAAGATTTTTAAGCTAGGAGAGAAAATTTCAGCCCATTCATTAATTTTAAAGATGTCAGTTAAGGCAGAAGTATTAGTGAGTGTGAGATGAAATAAAATCATATGAAAAAATATTAAGACCGTCCTGCAAGTATTGGGGGTTTTCAAGTGAAATTTAATTTATGGTTTTTTTCATAATAATTAATATAAGAATGCTTTAAAAATCAAAATATTTAAGCCAGTGGAAGTCTGATATGACTCCTCTCACACTGATGTCTTATCACCCGGATGTATGAGGAATTATAGGCTAGTCCTATGCATAGTATTTGAATTAAATATCTTTCCATAGAGTTTAGGTCCCATTTTGAAATATTTCAGATCTGTCTGGCATTATTAAGATTGGAATTTTGATTAAAATATGTCAACTTATTTTTGTTTACATAATTAGTACATAAGTTTGGTCTTTGAGAGAAGTATAAACCTCTCTGATCTGATTTCCAAACCTAGGAGCTTTCAATAGAGTTCACCAATTCTTAAACAGTGCTTCATAGAAAGCAATCAACATGTGCTGGGAATTGTTTCCTTATAAAACATTAAAAATTAATTGAGTAGTTTTAAGTGCAATAGTAACTTGCTTACACCTTAGCATGAATGGGCCCTTCTCAAAGTTGTAGGTGAACTTGAAATGAACTCCGTTTGTTAGCACAAATGGCTGAGCTGAGAAGCAAATATAGAAAGACAGGTTATCTTCAGATAAGGGTGGGGCCAAGGCTGGGCCAAGTGGGAAGAACAATTAATGACCTGTCCACATGGACATGGAGAAAGAATCCAAAGAGTTATTAAAAGACCCCAGACCACAAATCCCCATTACACCAAGAAGCACATGCAGGTCATATGATGACAGGGTGCACATACCAAGAGGGTGTAAAGACCCAGGGGTTTCTTTGTTCAGGGAACCTCACCAGAGGCACCCATCTAGAGCTGGCTTACAATTAAACATTACCCTACACAATTAGTTTCTAATATTTGATAAAAAGACTTGATTGAATCCTAAAAAAAAACTAATTAAAAATGAATGGTCGTTTTATACATTAACAGTTAGCCTTTAAATGCTTACAAGAGGCATTTTCTCCCCTTACTGATTTGAGAGGCAATCAAGAGCTTCTTTTTCTCTTTAATTACTGTCTTTTCATCCTTTCCAGGAACACAAAATTGGCAAAATGTTTACATCCTATTGAAGCAATGAGACAAATTATATTCTACATACTAAAGTGTTTTGACCTTAGATACGATGCCTATAACATCTCCAAGGAAACACTAAGTTGAAATCTAAACTTTAATTAAAATTATATTTGAGGGCAATTATTTGGGCCACAAAATGTAATTTGCTTTATCATTGGTCATTACTCTTTCAAAACCATAGAGTTACTGTGCCCAGTGGCCTCAGTGAAAATCTATTTGTGTACCTGCCTTGCTTCATAGCTCTAGCTGGATGGATAGTCTTCATTTCCTGGTAGGTTATAAATGTGTTCAGCTTCTCTGCTGAAGTTTCTGCTGGCAGAGGGCACTGCACTCCAAAAGTAAATCTCTTTCCATGTACTTCTGGTTTCAGATTAAGGTTGCTTGGGAATCCCACACCTTGAAACCTTTATATAACTTTTATATAACTTTTATATAACTGTCACACTCTTTCATTATTTTTTGAAAGATGCTTGAAAAAAACTTTAATAGTGAAAACTAAATATTTGTCACATATACTAAAATGCTTACTACCCTTTAAATTTTTTTTAATGAATAAAAAATACATTAAAGAATACCTAAGAGACCCCTGTCAGTGTGTTTGTAAAAGGAAGAGAGTTTCATTTTTGAGTCTCTAAAAATTAGCCATGTTGCAACTTTGAGTGGTCTTTCTATGGCATGGAAGTGCCAGAATTTAGGAGCTTCATGCTCAGGGATTTGACAGAAGTGTGTAAAGAAGGTTTCAGAAATATGAATACAGGGGAGTAGGGAGAGATTGTAGGAGGCAGAAAACAAAAACCTGGTAGGTCTTCCTCTATTTAAAAAAACCGAACAAACCACACAATAAAACCTTGGGAAAAAATGTGACTGGAAAATATAAATAAGCTTTGAAAGGGAGCAGTTTCATTTTAACATTGGGATATTTAGTCATCTCATCTTCCTTTAGTCCACTAAAGCTATACCAAAAAGATACATGAATATTTAATCTCATATTAATTACTTCATTTGCATATATAACTACATAAAGAAGGTTTTCAACCACCAAACTTTGTCTGTCAAGCACATTTTGACACATTGAAATAAAGGATAATATTAGAATAGCCTTATTCCTTCAAGCAAATATAATTAAATCACATTAATAGATTGCGCTACCAAAATAACAGATAATAAGCAGGATCTTTTAGATTACAATGAAATTCCTTAGTTCTCCCAAATGCTGGTAAAAATTATATTAAAAAAATAAAAGCAAAAAACACACACAAAAACCCACAAACAAACAACTTCATGCAGGTCATGTGTCTAACTTCTTCTGTGTAACCTCATCTTGTGGAAGGTGTCCCTCCCCATGGCAGGAATATTAGAACTAGATGACCTTTAAGGTCCCTTCCAACCCAAACCATTCTATGATTTAAGGTTGATGGGGTGTCCTTTTTAAGTAAAAAATGACATGCCCAAACAGAAATACCGTCTAATTTCAGGTGTGTGTGATTTCTGCAGTGACAAGCCTTGCTGGAACTTGTTTGCGTTAGTAGCATGAATTACCACCATGAAAAGCAAAAGGCTAAAACAGGAAACAATACCAGACAAGAAAATATTTTATATGCATATCTCTCATACAATCTTCACACTCCCTTGCAGTTAGATCACTCTTATTCATTACTACTATGAAGAACTATTAAAAATAGATAGATTTCAAGCAAAACAACTTGCCTTACTGTCACCTTCCACTCCCAGCTTGTCCCCCCTTGCAAAGCAGTCTATGCCTGCTGCTCCCTGACACATGAAATGAGTATTCAACTTCATAAACAGCTCAAGGAACTATTTTTAAAAGTGCTTATTAAAAAGCAGGATCCCTGCCTCCTCAACACATGCTTATCTGCCTATTGTTTGCTCTTTGCTCTAGTTCCAGCTTGAGTATGTAGCCCCTATTAATACAAATGCACCTTAAAAAGTCCAAACATAGATTTGGTACTTGTCTTTTCGTGGTGGCAGTGTATAACACAATAGCTTACAGCCATCAGTCAGTCACACTGACCTTCAGTTACACAATGAGCTACAAGTTTCTTACCTTTTTCATAGGAAAAACAAAAAAAAAAGCAATTACAGTGCCCATGTAGCTGTAAGTTACAAAATTTTTTTAGCATTTGGGAGTTTTATGTTTTTCTCTCTAAGAGGTTAACTAATGGGAATATGCATCAAACCAGCATTTGGATACTGCTCATGCTGCAAAATAGCATTTTGTAATGAGAGTGAAGTTGTTACACGATTTGTATTAGTATCTGAAAAATAAAGTTGATTGTATGGGGTAGGATTATGCAGACAAAAATAATGTGACCAGTTTACAGATACATCCATATGCATATGTATGAATGTGTATTAGATGAAAAAAACTTGCATACAAAAAGTGCAATTTCAATTTCAAAGGCAATTTCAATTTCCCTGAGAAAATTAGAGTATGTATTTTCTACTATAGCCACTTATTATTTGAATAATTTAACACCTAAAGCTTTCAAACAACAGACACCATTTGTCAGTGATTGATATTCACAGACTCAGCCAGGCAGGAAGGCTAAATCTCTTTATTCAAAGAAGCATGTTAGTTTTATACACTCTTTCTTAGTACATCACTTCCTCTCATGGCAACTTTCACCACATGACCCATCACACACTGCCACGTCAGCAGTGCACCTTCTAAGTGTCTTTCTATAGGGTGATATACCTGTCTGTCAGGTCCTGGCACGCCCCACTCCCCCCACGCTGGGAGAGACGGGTTTCTTTGTGTTGTAACGTCTTTTGTGTTGCCATGTGCTCTCTGCAAGCATATCTCACAGACCACAGCTCAACTATATTCCATCTTTTCCATCATTCCCCTTTCTTTGTTTTATATAAAAAAGAATCAGAAGAAAACTATTCTTAAAATTAGAACATGTTTGACTTCTACTTTAGGAGAGTTTGTCTTCTCCATGAATAGGGGCATAGATTAAAACACTTAATAACTGGTAACAGTACATATAAACAGACAGAACTTTCATAAAATGCAACTAGGACAATATAGGGGTGTCACAAGGTGATATAGTAAAAAGGAATTTTTGAGGTATGGTCTAAAGTTGCGGTAACATCAGAAGAGTTCCATGGAGTAGTTGCAGGAACAACATGTCTAGTGTGCAGCCTCTCCTGAGGAAGGTAATGTAAATGTTGCAGTTTCCCCTGCGAGGAAGGACACACCCGTTCCTCCCAGGTCTTTTCTCCAGCAGAGTATTGGTTTATGAGAGTTTGTAGGAGTTTAGGAAAGCTGCAGCAGGAGCTGTAGCGGTAGCTCCGCGGCTCGGAGATGGGCAGCACCGGTGTCTTCGCCCCCCTCCGCCCAGGGCAGCTCCGCAGCACTCCTGGGCTGGCCCGGGCAGAGAGCAGGGCCGTGGCGACCCCGTGCACCTCGGGCTGCAAGTGGGAGCGGCACAGGTCGGGCGGCCATGCTCAGACAGCTCAGCCACTGCCACCGCGCCTCTCTGGGCAAGTTCTGCTGTGTGTGGGGAGCGAGGAAGCGGTGCTGCCTCTCCCGGTGTTGCCACTCTCTTTGGCTCATCTTTTCACTTTGTAGAGAGCTGCACTCGCCCCGCCGCGCCGCCAGTGTGGCATTCAGTGCCGTGGAGCAGCCCTGCCATGTGCTCACCCGCCATGTGCTCGCCGCCACCGCGTGCTCGCCAGCGCCGCATCTCTGGCGCCGCATCTCCGCAGCTGCTCCAGGGCCGGCTCAGGCGGCGGACCGGGCCACACGGCCCGAGCAGTCCAGGCCGGGCGCCACATGGGGTTTGGCCTGCAGTGACTCCATTGCCGGGCTGCACGGCGGCAGCGGTTCCCTTGTCCTTCCTGCGTCCGGCCCGTGAGTCTCACCAGGGCTCCAGGCACGTTGCACTGGCAGCAGTTTGCCGCTGGTGGCTCTTCGCCACTTGGCACCGCCGACTCCCCGGCCTCGCTGACGGCGGGCAGAGGATCTGGCCAGCCTCGCTGTTTGGGATTGGCTCCATCTCGCCTCAGCATCACCGGCCTTGTGGCCGCCTCCGCAGCTATAGCCGCCATTTCTCCCTGGTGTGGCTTTGTCCCACAGGGCGCCTGCTGCCATATGTTCGCTGCTGCCTCGGGCTTGCCACTGTTTTTGTGGCGCTGCAGTCTTGCAGCCACCTCCGCTCCCCCAACTCTGCCACCCACTGCTGCTCCAGCCAATGTTTTGTGGTGCAGGGCAGCATGGGTGCTTCTCTGATACTGTTCAGCTCCTCTCCGGGATCAAATGGATAGGAGGATGAGGGGCCATCTTCTGTTTCTCCTCCCACAGTCCCAGAAAACTTACGATTTGCTGGCAGCGTGGAAGGGGTCGGCACAGCTGTCGTGGTGGCACAGGCATGTTTCTTTGTGTAGTCTCGGGGTTCTACATGCGCAGTGAGCACCTCGCACACACTTCTCCAAAGATACAAAAGCCACAACACGTTGCTTAAAGTGTCCCATATCTGAAGGTTAAAAACTTCGGTATTACCTAAAGTTGAATTACAGTCTTTTGCCCAGAGTAAGAGTCTGATCAAATCTGTAATTTCAACTTTCCTGCCGTGTTCCATCTCTTGGTTGCTGCTACTTTCCGTCCTGCGGAAACATGAGCTCTTTTCAGCCTCCAGGCTCCTTTTCCGCCCTTTTGCTTCGTGTGGTCTCAACTCCAATTTTGAAGGGATTATTGCTAGCTAGCTTTTTCCTGCTTCTCACAGCAGCACTTCAAGTCCCCACAGGGGTCACCAACAGATGTGCAGTTAGGCTTTTCATTTCCTCAAACGGGCACACCATTTATTGGTGATTGAAATTACAGACCCAGCCAAGCAGGAAGTCTAATTCCCTTTACAAAGAAGCATGCTAGTTTTATACACTCTTTCTTAGTACATCACTTCCTCTCATGGCAACTTTCACCACATGACCCATCACACACTGCCACGTCAGCAGTGCACCTTCTAAGTGTCTTTCTATAGGGTGATATACCTGTCTGTCAGGTCCTGGCACGCCCCACTCCGTAGGGCTCTGTCTTGTGACACCTCCTCCCCCACGCTGGGGGAGACGGGTTTCTTTGTGTTGTAACGTCTTTTGTGTTGCCATGTTCTCTCTGCAAGCATATCTCACAGACCACAGCTCAACTTTATTCCATCTTTTCCATACCATAAGACTTAAAAAAAATGCAGAAACAAATTAAATAGAAGATCAGAAGAAAGGATGGGAAAGCTAAAATTATAAATGAAACACCTGTAATGTTGGACATATAAGGCAAGAATCCATGGAGTTTTTTCCTGTCATTCATGCACCATATGACCTGCATTATTATCTCACATGATTTCCTGACCCTATGAGTTGGATTCCAAGAAACTGCTCTGGTTTAACAACCATGAATTGGTTTTCTATTGGATTTACTCATAAGTTTGTAACTGTAAAAGTGGTCTCTAAAATCACTTAAAACATTTTTACAAATAGAAATATAAGATTCTTCAACACTTCATATCCATTAGCAGATATTTATCTTATTAAGTTCTTTTTGCTTTTAAATTTGACATGTAGTGTTGGAACAACTTGGAAAGCATTAGCAACCTTTGAATTATGATGTTTTATTTCTATAGTCAGTTATTTACCTGGGTGGCTGAAAAGTACAAACTTCCTTTTTATTTAGAAGAATGGCTCTGACTGAAGTGTTGCTTTGCAACAAAGGGTATATTTTGCAGCTGACTTCCTCCGTAGGAAGAGTGCCTGCAGCATCAGCCCCATGTCAAACAGGTTAAGTGCAGTGTTATGAGCCTTCAGAGAGTTCTCTCTGGCCAGTTTAAACAAGCAAACATAAGGAAGAAATGTTGGTGGGAAAGATTTTCAATTAGGCAGACTTTTAACACAGGCAATTTTTGCTATGACAACACATTCTCTGATCGTCTCTGCTGCACAGAAAGTGAGACCAAGTCCTTCCCAGGTGTAGCAGTGCCACCAGACCTCCCCATGCAGTCCCTGAGCCTCTCAGGGATGCCCGAAGTAGCTCCCTAGCTCTCAATCTGCACTCCTTAGCTAGATCCAGGGTCCCAGTTTATGAGCCAAATGATTATGCCGAGAAAAGTCTACTGAGAAAAAGGTCTGCAGGACCACATGCTTAACATGACAACCTTAAGTCTCACAGAGATCTGCAAATAGCTACCACCTGCCCAGATATAGGTCCAGCAGATATTTTCTTACTCCTGTACTACAGCTTCCTCTGGCACTGTGTCAGCATCCTGAATATTGGCAAAAACTGCTGCAGTGTCTCAGAGCTCGAGAGGGAATGTTGAGTGCCCAGAAGGCAGATGCATTTACCAGCCCCTGACTCTAAGGTCACTGCTAACTCACTCCAGCGTGGTTTTAGCACCGGAGGGTGAAATCAGTTTTCCCACACACATCAGCTCAAAAATGCTTTCTTCTCACAATATTGTGTTATTAATTGATTCAGAAAACTTTAATTTGTTTTGGAGACCTATATGAGAGCAAGTGTCCTAGAATGTATTTGAGATTGAGATTTCTTGTTTTATAAGTAATTTGAAATGTTGATGTATTTACTCAAAGAACTACTGGTAAGTAAACTATTATAGAATCTGTTTCTTATCAGTGGCAGAATGTAAGTTATGCTTCTCAATATAAATATGTATTTAAGCACATACATAATTTATATTTACATAAATTTAAATTACCTGTTCGTAAGTTAACATGAAATTTTTGAAGTGACTAATGTTCTTTGATTCTAGTCCAAAGTCTTTCATGTTAGAAAATTATGAATTTTTGATTCAATGAATGTGCTGTTGGGTTATTACATTTTAGTATATTTTGTATAAGAAATAGATGAAGGATTTCTACATCAAGAAATTTAAAATGAATTCATAAGCGCTGGATATTTTAACTAAGAATAATTGCACATTATTATACAAATATTTTCTTATTTAGAAGCCTGAGTTAAATTTCAACTACTGCATTTGTGGCATAAATCAAACAAGAAGATACTCCTTAGACTTCAACTTAAAAATAAAACTACTTTGCAATCAGACAAATACAGTGTAGCTCTGAATCCAGTGTTTCAACCAAATAAAACCTATCTGTGGTCAAAGCAAGAGATAAACTTTGGTCATGGTACAGCTTTAAGATAAAAGCTGCAACTGTTTTTCCTTCATTTAGAACATGAACAAATGCAGAGTAGACACGGCTTTGGCTGTAGAAGATTATATGTATATATTGCACATGCTTTAGCCTCAAAGCTTATTCTTATTCAGTGAATATGAGAAAGCAGTGAGTGTACACGGCTACTGCTGTGGTGCCGCTTTCTGCACATTTCTTGTTTTTACGCTGTACTCTGACATGGACAACAAATTATGGTTGAATAAAACACAAACCAGACAGGAGACACACCTGATTTTCAGATCTACCGGGCTGATAGAAGTACAGTAAATCACAGACGGTTACTTTAATCAAATTTGTCCTTCCTGTCAATTTAAAGAGAAAGTTATGACTCCTTAAGCAATAAAAATCTCCTGTTCAACACTGATAAACAATCACAGATCTGAATGCTTGTTTTTGCATTCAACACATTCTCCTGGGAAAGAACTAGTCATTGCAAAATATCAGGCACCATCTAAAGCAAATAAGCCTTTCCTAATGAAGCAATGTGGATGCCAGATGAAATGAGTACAACATGCTAGGAGAATAGTTACCTGTTCTATAAACCCTGGAAAGACTAGAAAAACAATGTATTAGACATACCCCTACTCTTCTGAAAAGATCTATATAGAAAAGTAATTGGTTAGATCCACAAGACATTTAAATTCATTTCAGGTAAGTGTACTTTACACTACTTACTGTGATCAAAATATCTTTTTCTAGGATTATTGTCTTTCCCCATTTCTTATGAACTTGAGAAAAGTAATGCTGTATATTTGATCCCAGAGTGTTCATATTTATTTTTCCATGCATGAGAAAATTTGAAACCAAAAAAGAAATTAATGCCAAGATGAAGACATAATTGATTACTGTCAAATGTTTGCCCCTTCTGATTTTCAATCCTACAATAAAAATTTCTGTGATTGTGAGGCACATAACTTCATAAGTGAAGGAGAAAAATAATTTTCCATTTATTATTTTATGTCTAGAATGACAAGATTTTGAAACAAAAAGAAATTATTTTATGTTTCAAGGGAATGCAGTGCTTGCATTTTCATGCTGGATGCCTTTTTAATGCTGTTGCATAAATCTCCAAGGTTTCATAAGCCAAAATCCAAGCTTTTACCAATAAAATTTAAAGAAAGTAAAGATAAGTTTCTCTTAAAAATAGCTATACATAGTTTCAGATCTGGATTTTTAACATGTACCAATTGAGTTATTTGGAAAATTACTTGACAAAAAAAAACAAAAAACAAAGAGAACTATTCTTATTTAAACTGGAATTAAGATTGGAAATAAAGCTGTACTCTTTGTGCAGGGTTAAAATGTTTTTTCGATAAGAAAATGAAACAGCTTTTCATTGCCTTCTCCCTAAGAATACACTGAACAAACAGGCTACTAGTAAATTTCTTTTAAAATGCCAAAATGAAAAATTAATTTGTTACCTTAAAATAAAAATTAATTTAAACACAAAAGCAAGCTGTAAAGATAATCTAGCAGTATTCTTATGACTCTTGTAATGCAGAAAGTCGAGCTGAGGAATCTCAAGAGCCATGTTCTTAGCTCAGGTGCCTGGATGTGTGGGATGAATAACTGCCACTTAATTCAAGCCCTTGTCTTTGTTCATTGCAACAGGGAGCGGTTTTACAGCACATATGGTACTAAAGTACCTCACTGCTATGAAAATTTTAAAATTTGGTCCTAGATATTCATGTGTCAGACCTTTCAGGCCAGTAATGAATATCTAGCTAAATGCTATGATGTGTTTTCTTCTTTTTCTTGTTTTCTTCATATAACCTAACATCCAATAATGTTAATTTGATATCAGTAGTAACTAAAAAAGGAAAAGACAGGGGGAGAGAATTTTACACACCAGGGCTTTTAACCTTGTCCTGAAGCTGCCATGAAGATTGAAGAAAGAAACAAGAGTGCTGACAAAAGAATATAAAGTATTAAGAATCCTGATTACTAAAACTTATAGTTACTATACAGCATAGGATTATCAAGCAGTGATCTGTTTTGCAGATGACACTGCTAAAATGGCTGTAAATGGTTATTGCAGTAGAGTATTTAAATTTTCATTGAGTGAATTAAGGAACAGTGTGATGAAGAAATGCAGAGGTCTCACCTAACTGCCACTTTTCCTGTATTTTAAATGTGAAGTTACTGAAGCTATGCCAACACACTTCTAATTCCTTTGAGTAAAATTTATTTTTCTCTGCATATTTCAAGTTTGAGGGAGGACTAGAGAAAAATTCCTGAAATAATAAGTAATGAACACAATAAAGAACACGCTTTTGAAATATTTCGTTTCTACAAACATTAGTTTTGTACATGATTTCTGAGTTCAAATAATAAGAAAAAGTCAAATATGACAAGTGTTTCCTGTGGTATAATTGGGATACATTTGGAATACATTTGTAAGGCATAGAATCCTCTACAGCGGGTAAGTGCCGTGACACTGGCTGTCCGGCTAGCTGTGTATTCGCCAGTGCCTGGCACCCACCTGGACGGGAGAGGATGTCGGAGGCTGCTCGCGGGTGCGGGAGGGTCGGCGAAGTTCCAGTTCGGGTTCACCAGACCCACCGGTGGTACGGGCACGCTGGAAGGCAGGAAGGAGGTGGAGGGGCTTCTCGTGGTAGAGGGTTTATTGGGGCGCCAAGATCGCGCAGAGAAGCCCCGAGGGGCCGTTACCCAGGTATTTTATCCCTTACGGAGTGGGAGGGGAGAATACAAAACACCCAATGGTGCAGGGATGTGGGGTTTGAATTCCGGCAGACAAGGGTTACAGAACCAATGGGGAGCATTGTGGGAGGGGAGGAATACCGTGGGCGTATCAGGGAATACAGAATTTTCCAGAGGGAGAAACTAAATACAGGGGAGGGGAGGAGATGGCAGTGGCCGGTTATGGGGCAAACCAATAACCTACCATAGCACACCGCAACAGGTAAGTTATTATATTTTCTCTTTTTAAAGTCAAAGACATTTATTTTAAATGGGCCAGCATATGTTGAAGACGGACACCAATGAAATAAAAATGCAAAACCAAATCCAAAACGCTGAGGCTTACCAACAGGATGTGCTCTAAAAATGGGTTTAAACAAAGGCAAAAGTAACCAGTGCAGTTGTACTAAGAGCTAAAGTTAAAAGAAGAAATGCCAGGCTGCTACTATTGCACCGCTCCACAGCCTTGAGGTTGACATGTCATATTTAGTGCATTCTGCTGCTTTATCCCCAAAATGAGCAGTTGTTTGTATTTCTACCAACGCCATGTCTAAAAATCTTGTTTTCTTCTTAATCTACCTCTGCAATCGTTACATTTCCAAAGATGCTAAAATATTACAGAAAAGCAATCAATCTAGTTATAAATGGACCACATGTTCTGAAATATACAATCTCTTCAGCCTATTGCGTGACCAGCATTACTGGCATGAATCAGAGAAGGGTTCCAGCTGGGTCCCACTCTGTTGAACATTTTCCTCTTTGACCAGTCCAAAGAATAGAAAGAAGAGTAGTTAGGATTGAATCTAACATTTTCACTCAAGAAGGGAGTGGACTATGCATTAAAGCACAACTTTAAATAACACTGTAAAAGCTTTGCCACCTTGAATTTGAAGGAGACCAAATCTTGAGTCCTACCCCAGAACTTTACTATATGCCCAATCTGTTTTTTAAGTTGACCTGGATGTACTGGGAATGACCACAGTTACTCAATGTTTGGCCCTTTTCCAACAAGGTAAAGTGCTAAATGCCTAGAAAATAAAGATGAAAAGAGCAGGAAAGTAGAAGTCAAATACCAGAATGAAGTAGAAATCTTAGTTATAAAATAAACATAGGGAAATTACATAATTGAGATCTCTGGACCAATTTTGTGATGGCCTCAGAGACAGCAATAATAGGTAAGCATAATTTTACCTACTTTTTATGACAGTAATAAATTGTGATAACTATAACTAAGAAAAGCAGAGAGAGGTGTGGTTGGATTTTTTGCCAACCTAAAAGGAGGCTTCTGAAATTTAACTATTCTTTTTTAAGCCATTGCAAACTGCAGCCACCAGGCTCTGGATCCCCATATTCCTGCTGTAATGACAGCTGGCTTTCATCCAGTCTGTAACTTGTTCTTTTATCATCTGCCCAGGACAAATAATTAAGAAGGTCATAAAGCCAAAGAGTATCTGTCTTTATCACAAAGTTCAGCAAGATGACAGGCAACCTTAGGGAATTATTTTTAGACATGAAGATCATAAATATTGAAATTTGGTGTATTTATAATTTAGAAAGAAAAGACCATTAGAAACTGTGTTGTTGGAGAGATTGGTTTTCTCTTTTTTGCTTCATAGACCTTGATTTCATTACATGGCCTGCTGATTTATTTTACATCCAAAAGTATTTCAATAAAACATCTGGAAAATGTAACTCTACTTCATTAAGATCTGTAAATATATTTCCCGAGGAGTCAGTACTTTGAAAGAAATCTCAATAAATCTGTTTTTTCTGTTTAGCATGCATTCCAGGTTCATCTGTATTAATCTAATAGTTTATGTTAGAACATGGTGATAAATAATCAAAGAACATTATTTCTAAGACTTTTTTTTGTTCACTTCTCTATCATTAGCTTCTAGGCTCTTTATTTTTAATCAAATTTTTTAAATTTTCAGTTACTGACACGCGTATTTTTTTCACTTAAATTTAATTCAAATTGGTATTTAACATGCACCTAATATTCTTAATTATTTTTAGTCATCAGTTTTTAAACTGCTGCTATCTACATCTTATACTATTGTTTCCACACAGAAGAAGCTGCTTACGTACAGTGCAGTGTAGCACAAAGTTTTAGAACAGGACAACAAGTGACTTGGTCATCTCTAGAACAGCTCCAATAAATGATTTTGCACATTCTCAGCCTTTGATGGTAAACCATGAGATGGATGTACAATTGCAGCACTTAGAGGTCTGCCTTTTCTGGTAAGTGATCTCTCAATGGGATGCAGTTTAGCAGAATCTGATAATGAACAAACAGGCATTTAAAACAGTCTTAAAACTTTTAAACACACCAAATCCAGTTCTTCTGGAGGTTTCTGTTCCTAACAGTTATTCTTGTTAATGACCTGTAATATTTTTTTTCCTCAAGCTGCCCTAAAGCATATTTTCCTTTAGACTTTTTACTCAAAATTAGCTGGATTTCCCTTCTGTACTACGTCAGAGGAGTGTTTATTCAGAATCAATATACTTTATCATCTTTCCAGACCCTTTTAATACTAAATACGCCAACACTAAGACATCACTTTGAAGTATTTCTCATTCTTAGTAACCTCCTTATCAAGATGAGGAACAAGTATTTTTCATTATTAAAAAAAGCCTGTATTAATGTCTACACATGCATAATAATATGCCTGGATGTCTTAGAATTTCTAGGGAGTCTATATATATAGATATATCTGACATATACAGTATTGTATCCTTGATTATACAATGTCTGAGTACCTCACACTGTTTACATGCAATGGGATCATCTTGGGAGCTCTCTCATATAAATGAAGAATTGGGAAACAAGGAAAAAAGCTGACTTTGCCACCAATCTAGTTTAGGCAAAGGTAATCAAAATATGCTTTACAATCCAGTGTCAGATTTTAATTACTGAGCCATTGGCCTTTGAAAACTGTTCAATCGTTCTATTTTTTGCACAGTTTACCATGTAAAGGCAGAATAAAAAATAAAATAAAACCCTCAAACACCTATGACCCTTTCTGTTTAATATCTTCTCTTATTAAAAATATTATTAAATATTTATTTAAAAATAAAACATGTTTCAGTGCAAGAGCACGGACTTTTCCAGTTCTTAAAACTGCTGACAAAAGAACAAACTTCTGCTGTTGGTAGAAACTATAACTTCAAATATGACTAGAGACTACAGCAAAGTATGACCTTTTCTCTCTACCCTCTCATAATGAATAGGGAAATAACTAAACCCACTGACATCTAAAATAACAAGATGCAAGTCAAGTTGTCCTGATTGTGAAACTTTGTGATGCCTCGAAGCAATACAAAAATCAGCTCTGCACCAGTGATGAACTTTTAGTACTTGTCATATCAGAATGGAACCAGCAGGCTTTTGATTACTTACTTGTCTCCACACAACCTTTTTTTCTTACATTTTCAAAGGCTGTGCCTGCTCATCTGCATGCAGCTGCTATTGCCTGAATTATTCCATGTTTAAGCTTCATGTTTTGCACCTCTGCTCACAGCCCATAATCTTGATGTGAGGCAGTTCTGTCGAAATGGGTGTGGATTACTTAGTAGTACATAAACAGAGTTGGTGGAAGAACTGAACCAAAAAAAAATTAAACAGCAAAAAAGGAGAAAACATGATCCTATGGCTTGGAAAATATGTCTGCTTTAAATACATTGGAATAAAATTAACTTTGAAACCTCAGCAGAGATAAATAGGGACCATGTTCACAAATTATCTCAGCAAATAAAAACTCACTAACTGTTGATTCATCTTACCTAGGTGAGCAGATGGGTTGGTTTTCTGTTTTTCTTTGTAAGAAATAATGCACCCTTCAGGCACTGATTCTGAAATAACAATAGTTTAAAACCTGAGAAGATTATGTAAAATTAACAGTGCTCCTAATAACCATGCAAAAAAAAATTAAAAGTCTGATAATTTTTTTTAATTAATAAATTTTAAATTAAAAGACTGATAGCTCAAGAGCCACTGTACTGCAAATGAAGGCTTCTTCCTGCAAAGAATGATCTTTGAGGGAGTCCTCGCTTTCTGTTTTTCTAAAGCATTATGTGCACACAATCTGCTCCCTGTTGGTGCAAACACCTCTTCCTCCGCAGCTTCTGGCACACAAAGCTGTACTTCTGTCTCTCATCCAAGCTGTGTATTTACACATAACTTTGAAACTTCATCCTTCTTTCTTTGGAACACTTTTTCAATTGTCTTGCACTCTCTTTCAGTTGTGTTATACACAGTTTAAAGTTTTAACTCTAATTCTCTTAAATGCTGCAGAGCAGGGTTTTTGCTAATGAAGTTTACTACAGGTTACCAAAATCAGTAGATAATTCTCTTGATTTATTGAGTTCTGAATTAGTCTTTCAGCTGTGTAAAAGCCACAGTGCACTCAGGATCCTTTTGGTCCTCCTGCGCTTAGGTGGCATGATTACCAAATCATGTAATCATGTACGCATGTAATCAGATAGTCCTCATCAGTTTTCAGATGTCATGACTTGGATAAAATGCCTGAACCAGCTATTTCAGTTTTATTAGCTTTGAGAGCACAGATTGCAACCCCTGAAACAGAATTTTAAATTCAATTTAAAAACCCCTGAAACAGAAATCACAGGAGTTTTTTGAAATGAGTTAGCAGGGGATATAAAATCATGGAGTTAGGTCAGTGGATTCTGTGGTGACTATTACCAACATCAAACCAGACCCTAAATGTGAAAAGCTCTTGGTTAACAGCTTTAAAGAAAATCATTTAAAGACAACAAGTGTCAAACAACCACTAAAGATATATTGACTCCTGCTTAAATCTTTTACACAATAACACTCTTTTCTGAATAGTGAACCTAGGACAAAAATAACCTGTGAAAAAACACAGAGCTGCTAACTGCAAGAAAAGCCAACACCTCTCTCCAGGACTAAGACTGTTTCTGGGATGATAAAGGAAGCCTGCCCCACTAACACTGCAGATGTAGCAAAAGCTTCCCTTATCAGGGTAAAACAAGACTTACAGTACCAATAAATCAAATTTCCACATATTGTGGCTTAACTGTAAATAGACTTGATATAATGAAATTAGCTTCTGAAATAATACACATAAAAGATTGAAATAGAACAGATCAAAGCTTGTTAGACAAGAAAATGAATTTTAATTAAAATAAATGTTAAAAAAATCTTTTATAAACTTAAAAGATTTTGTTAGTAGAAACGTATGATTTCAAAATTAAAATTCAACAGCAGTGAATCAGCAAACGAGTTAAGCAGAATCGGTGTGATGTCACATCCCTAATTCCAGACAAATGTGCAGTGTATTTTCTCTAGGTATTTGCAAAATGGTCTAATAGGAATTTAAAGAGTTTCAAAGTTAGCAAAAGTTACTTACTTCATACTAAGAAAGTGAACAAGAGTCACACAGCAAAACATGAAAATATCAGGCAATAGACACAAAACAGTGTCATTGAGCAGGCATTCTATAAATACATGTATTCTTTTTGCAGAATGCTAAGACATGATGCACAAAAGGAAAAAAGCAGATATGGGACCTTGAAATTTTTGACAGGGTCCTTGGAAAAATGGTTTTAAGAAGTATTAATAGCCATATAATAGGAAGTATGATTTCAGATGGCTCACACACCAGCCAGGCAAAAAAAAAATGGTATATGGCATTATGAAAAAAAGAAGAGCATTTTGCACCAGAGATAAAGACTGAATTAGTACGGTTCAAGTTTTTTAAGATATGAATATACAGGAGACTAAATTTAAAGAAGTACATTATTATCTGACTAGGTAGAAAAACAACACCTGGTATTTTTAACTGTTCCAAAAAGATTTAATTCAACAACGTGGTCGAAAGTACAATAAATTCAATTTAATTTAGCTTATAAAAGAAAAACCTATAATATATAAAACAAAAATGGTTTTGCAATGACTGTACATGAAGGATCACACACTGTGAAGAAGACAATTAAAAGATATATGGATGTAGAGCAATATTTTAAACTGGGTCATCAAGGCTGCTCCAGTTGTACAGGAAATATCACCTTCCTACATTATATCCTTTGTCTGGAAAAATTCTTCAGAAGCTGTAGAGGAAGAAGAAATAGTTTTAAAATCCACCACTCTGAGAAAACCTGCAGTTCAAATTTTAAATTCTTAGCCTGAGGAAATTGTATCTCTTTTTCTCAGTGCTGTGTACTAAGATCTATTGTACCTCAATGCTGCTATGCATTCTGATGTACTGAATCTTGGAGCACTTGATGTGTGACTGTCTTGAAAGAAGAATAGCACAGATCAAAATAAAAACTGGGATACTCTATTTTTTATCTAAAGACTCTGGTTTGTGTCTTTGTGTATTTCTCCATCTTATCTTTGATATCCTCTAAAAACACTGAAGGAAATGCAATCAAATTGTGTGAAAACAAAAGGAGGCTACAGGATAATAGCTGGAAACTACAGTTCCTAAAGTATCGTAAGTCAAAATCCTCTGTCCAGGTCTGCTTCTCTCTCAATGTCCTTCAAACACCAAGGATTTCAGCAGAAAATAAGAAACTCAACTAATGGACCTCTTGGCACAGCACATTTATTTTTCCAGGGTAGCATAATTTTACATTTTATATTTCCCTAATAAGTTTTAACCTCAAAGTTCAATTTTAGTTAATTAAATGTGAAAACAAAAAAGCCAGGTGACTTTCATCCCTTCAATTGTAGCTTTAATTTAATCCTTTAAAAGCAAGTACAAACATCAAGCCTAAAATATAACTGTTCTACCAGTAAAAGCTAAATTGAACATAATAACCTGCAGTCCAAATAAACTTGAAAGCACAGAATGCAATCTTAGTCTGAGTACAACTATGCGCGTGTGTAAGCAGACTTAACTTTTTCTGCTCTACAAATTGTTTTTTTATCTTCCCCTTAAGAAACATACTAAATCTCCAGGACAACAAGCTTTGAAAATTCAGTTTCCCCTGGAAATTTTAATCCATGACAAAAGATTTGTAAAAGTACAATAATTCACAGTTAAACAGGTGTAGTTCTTTCCATTCTTCAATTTTAAAATACTCATATAATAGATTTCCACTACTCAATTCCTAGAGTGTATTCTTCTTTGTCACAAGAAATGGCAAAGCTACAGTTGTTCCTTCTTGTGAGACTCTGCTATGTATCATTGCAGTACCATTAGCAGGCTCTCTTAGGTTATTATTGTAGCTATTGATACCAATTTTTGGAATGTGAAACATTGATTACAAAGTAGAACTTGACAGAAAACTTCATTCAACAGAAGGCTTTGATGTTAGGTACACTTTTCTTCATAAATTAGGGTAAAAGGCAGGTCCAAAAAAGACCCTCATCTATTTCAGATACAGGCTAGCTAATATGGAGTAATGGGAATGTGGGGTGAACATCAGGTTGTGGAGAATTGTTTGGTGAAAGTAGACATTAACACAAACAAAGAAAACAGTGATATGTCACTTAAATTTTATATTCTTTTTCATCACACTCTTCTGGCACAGGTTTCTAAAGCACTGCCAAGAAAGTTCCCTCCATAAACTGTTGAACTTACTGCCAGGTTTAACCTCTGCTAGCAAGATGTTTTGGAGATAACAAAATCCATTGAATTTTAATTCAGTACACCGTTCCACAGAGGCCAGCATTTTGTCACCCACATATATTAGAAAAGTTCAGCTTCATGTTCAAAAACTTACCTTTCAGTTATCAGAGAAAATAAAGGTTTTCTACAATATTTTCAGAAGGCTTATCTTTCAAACTGAAATGCTGAATGTATAATGTGATGGGATCAAGTCCACTTCGTGCTGCTTCCTATGCATCGAAGCCTACTTAACTCTCCAAAGCAGTGTGCAATTTCTCATGTGCTTGGGGGAAGGAAGGGCTGTTGTACAAGTCCACTCATCTGTTTCCAGGGTGTTTCATAAGAGCATTACATCTTTGAAATGTCACCAAGCTGCTTACCTGTACCCAAAGGAAAGTGTGCTATGACTCAAAATCTCAGGTCTCAAAAACACAGCCAACTAACTTATAATACATTTCTAATACACTTGCAGCAGAAAAGGGGACAGGGTTCTGTGAGTTAAAAGGCCTATCCAGTCCTACACTCTTTGCTTCTGTTGTTAAAAAATGTAAAAAAATGTAAATGTAAAATGTAAATGTAAAAATGATGTAGCAAACATTTTATTCTCTATATACCTCTCAAAAATAACCTGCAGGAATGTTGCCTTTCGCAGCCATATCCCTTTGGCAATTCTGTCTATTCCATCTGGGGAAGATTTCTGTTTACATTAAATTTACTTTTACTATTGCTCAAGGTCAACATTGCAGTAATATACTTTTTATCACAGTTTGAAATATATGAATCTGACAGAAGCAATCTGGGTACCTAAAGCTGCTTAAATGCATAACATATTTTGGTAAATAGTACTTTATATCTTCTGTAAACTAGATGTCACTTTTTTTGATATAGCCAATGGGAGGGAAAAAATCCCCTCAAAAATAAGGTTACATAGAAATAACAAAACTGAAATGTTTGGGGTAGAAAGAATTTTCAGGGTTTTATGAAGTACATTAATTTATATGTTTGCTATGAAAATTAAGCTTTTCCTTATTCTCTTTATTATAAAACCTCCAAATTCCTATAAAAGAAATATCTATAACCCCAAATATAACGTCTATTATTTGAAATGTAATTATATTACACATATAAGTTGTCTATGATACGACAAGTGCTCAAAGAGCTGAAAAAAGCCTACCAGGACATGCTGCAAAACAGACGTGATTTTATAATTACTTCAGTTGTCTTGTATAGTCACAAATACAGATTATCAGTAAACACACAACCATCAGGACACTGTTAAAGTTAATTGTTCAAGACCACCTACATTTGAAGATTACTTTTTTTTTTTACAATTCCAACCTGTGTGGGCACTTTTCATGCCCAGTTCATAATTTCTATTCTCTGGAAGCACCTTCCCTGAAATACTCTGTCACATTATAAAATCAGACCATATTAGAGGTGAAACCTGGAGCACCAGATCATATTTCAGCTTGCTTGTATCACCCTGGTCGTTTGGGCTGTATTATCCAAAGAGAAGCCTAAACCAGGAAAACCCAAAGGAGCAAGAGGCAATGCACAAAATGCTGCACTAGATAACTGCAGCAACCTAACTGGTGTTAGGTTTGGAGTGTAATACCTAAGGACTCCTCAAGCAGCCTCAACACAGATTGAATGCACATCTGCAATAACATGGATAGCACCCTTCTTCCTACTTTGACCTTTGGAAGGTAAATATATGCCTTTCTCAAAGTAAATTTACAATGTAAACATATATATGGCTTAATTTGTTCTCAATTATTTCACGTGTTAGTTCAGCATAGTGATTTTTCAAGTTAAGGTAAAAAAGATCTTTTCACTGTAAAAGAAAATTAATTGACATTTTTTGTTCATTTCAGAGTATTGATTATAACCACAAAGGCTTACTTTTTCATAATCCTGAGCAGAAAGAGAGAAACAAATATGCCAAAAATCTCATGAGCCTATGACTAATAGGCTCTTCAAACATAGCAGTCCTTTCAAGCAGAAAAGATAGAATTTCTCAAGGATGGGGCCAAGACAACAGAATGAATTCCCTTATTACAGTTGAGACAGTACAAACCATATTCCAAGAGCAAGGCTCATTCCCTTGAATTTCCACCTCATATCCCATGCAGGCTACAGATACATAAATCACATCTGCCAAAGGAAAACAGTAAATAAAAAAGCTCTATCAAAACAAGGCACTTCATTTTACATTCCCTTGGTGATAAAGGAAAAAGAATAATTTTTAAAAAAAAGCCCTCATGCCAGATGCTGGCACATTACTAAATGACAACTAAAATAATACCATTTTTTAATGGAATATGATAATGAGTAAAACAAAAATAAGACTAATAAGAAATAGAAGATGGGTGGACACTGTCCCTGTGAGTCCAACCTGATTTCTAGAAGTAAGAGAAATTATTAAAAATCATTGTTGTTTTCGTTGTTTATTTGTGTGGTTCAGCCTTTCAGGAGTAATAAAAAAAGAGTCAGTCAGAGACAAAGTTTATATGATAATGAACATTTCATAGACAGCTGGTGTGCTTTTCTTTTCCAGTGAGCTCCCCTCAAAATCAAGGGAACCACATTGCCTACAACAAATACACTGCCTAGTGCTTCTAACTGGGAGGTGTAAGACTATTCCAAAATACAGTTATGTAAACTGTGTGCGCTGTGGTATGTATGAATTATAAAAATTTTGTCAAGGTCCCTTTTTTAGTAGTTAAAGCACAGGCTAAGAGAGCCAACTCAAAATATAATGTGAGAAATGGCTTTAATTTTTCAAATTAAAAAAATCAATCTATTGAGTACACAGTTTTACCATGAATAGAATAAAGGTCAAAGAGACCCATTGGGGGAAGACTGCTATTAAACCACGCCACATTCAAGGACAAAAGTACTTCACAGAATGGGCAACCCTCTGAATAAACCTCCTCAATTTCAGTTCAGGCTTGTAAGGGAAAATTATGTTTCTAACATCTGTTTATTTTAAAGTAAATAGAATAATTGAACAATAGCAAGGATAATTTTTTATTATTTTTAAATGTTTATCACCTTTAAAAGTGAGACATGCGAAGGCTTTTTAAAAGGTGAAATATTGTCATTTTTATTAATTTTATTAGAGTTTATTTCTCTAGATGAGGATTTTTTTATTAATGGATAACATAACCACGAGCAAGTTTTGTGAATAACCACTTTAGTTGTTTCTATAACAAAAACAACCACAAACCTCTTCTTCTTTCACAGGAGTTAAGACTTCTAAAAATATTAGTTAGATAAAGGTTTCCCCCAAAGATCAACAGAAGAAGTAGCTAGAAAAGACAAGGGATACAGTTTGCTTTTTGCTTATGCCCTGGGTCCTGTTTTTACGCCCTGTTTTTATTCCTGTCATTCAGGAACAGAACCTCACAGCAGGCTTTCTAAAACCACCAGATGAAATTTAGTCGTATGACTTTTTTGGACTGAGCCACGTGCAGAGGGGATTGACAGCCACAGCACACACCCTGCAGAGCAGGTGGCAAAGGCCATTAGTGCCCGCTTTTCCTCACGCAGCCCTTCCGCTGCAGGGAACTGCTTCTGCCTGCAATTAGGCCATGAATAAATTATTGATCTGTCACTTCTGAGTTCACACTGTATTCTAGCCTTGAGACCCCATTGTTCTCAAATATGTCCTAGGGATCAATAAATTTGTAGAGTAACAAAAAAATGGTTACTGCATATAAATCCAGACATTTTTAAAATACCTGTGTCAGTTCAGCACTGTTCCATCTGGAATTAGACTAAGAAATTACTTAGCAGTTTTTGAATGAAACATATTTCCCATCTCTTGACCAAGGAGTTACAAATAATAGACAGAAGCAAATAAATCACAGTTGTGCAAATGCACATGATGAGCTTTAATCTGCCTATAATAACAACCATTACATACTTGATATCCACAGAAACATCGCAATGTCTATTTGGCTAAGAAAATGCTACAATGATCTAAGTATCAGTTTTATTGTAACTCATTGGAAATTGTGGCCCAGGAAAGGTCTCAAAATAAGGACGAAATAGCCAGATTAGGGTGAAATATAATTGAATAAATGACTGCAAATTATAGCTGAAATACCTGTTTATGTAAAATATGTAGGAGAATTATATCTATATACACAATTTCATTTAATTTCCTTGTATAATATTACATTAATGTCTACAAATACAAAGAAACTGTATATGGAAAAATATATGTGGTCTGTATATGGAGTATGTAGATAAATATTGTATGTAGATAAATATTTAGAAAATAGTTACAGAAGTACATATAACAACAGAAATATATCTAGAAATATATATAAAATCATATTTCTGTATATAAAGAAACCATAAGCAGAAATCAGAAAGAAAAATTATGAAAGAAAAAATAATGCATGAAAGAAAATCACAGAAATCTGAGAAATCGACATCATCAGATAATGGGGGAGAAAAACAAAAAGTGATACAAAACTGCACTGCTTCAGTATCACAAATAAAATTTAATCTGTAAAGCTGGAGAGGTTTCCAGATCAAGGAACAAGGTAACATTTTACTTGCCTTGTTATTTCTATTATTTTCTATCATTCAGTTTTTTAATTCTGTTCCTTTCATTTTTCACTTTTAATAAAGCAAATAATATCACTTTCGTTCCTTTCTATTTTTTCCACATTTTTAGTACACAGTTTGTTTTTTAAACCCAGCCATCACACTTTAGTTGTTTTTATTTTTTTTTGTGCTTAGTCCTTTTATATAAAAACCAACATGATTATCATTTTTATATTTTGTGAAAAATCATTAAAAAACCAATCATCAATTTTAACCAATTTAATGTTCCTCAGAGCACTTCTAGGTCATAAAAAAGCCTATAGAATTTATTAGCATTTACCTGACTTCTCTCTCTGCTTTTGTTTTGTACAACTTAGTTGTTCTCACAATAAATGTGAATATTCAAAATCCATTGTTTGTGGTCCCATGTTTTCTTTTTCTTCTTACTTATATAGCCATCTTTTTCAATAACTCTGTGCAAAAATTAACTAAATTAACTTAGAATTTCTATGGTCTTGATCTGCACAGGCTGGACTTGGCTGTTTTCATTGTTATTGCCCTACTTCAGTGGGTTTTCTAAGTATTTGAGCAGCCTGACAGCAGAATTTACAGGCAGATATTTTTCCCTGAAAGAACATAGTGAATTTTACATAAATCTTCTTTCCATTTAAATATATCAACCAGAAACCAGTGCTTGAAAAATATATTGCTTGAAATATTCCAGTGCTTTGCAATCATAAGTGCCTGGCCTGTTTTTGTGCTCCAGAGCCAAAATGTTGAAACATTCATCATATGTCATTAATAGCGGCTGCTGGTATTTTGTAGATACAGCTGTTTTACCCCAGTTTTGAACATTTTGGAATGTAGTCAAACTTAATGAAAGCTGTATTTTTTTCTCAGTATTCTGATTATAAACAACTTCAGATGATTCTTTCAATTCTTTCACCACTTGTGAGAGTCAGATAACTCTTTTTAGTTCTTTCCCAGGCTGTTCCTTCCATAGTGCCTGCTCTAGAAGTGCCATCAGTAACAACTGCTGAAGAAAGAGAAGCGAAGCAAGACAGTGAACATCACCCTTGGCAAGGTGGATGAAGGAGGGCACTGGGTAAATGTAGAAAAGAATGAGAAAACAAAGTGGGACTGTGATACAAGGGTGCATGTCAAGGGGCTGGAAAGTGAGGAGGATGAAAGCAAGAGGCTGATGTCCTCATTTGAAAGGAGAGAAGAAAATTTGAAATTGTGCTATGGAAAAGGAAAGAAAAGAAAGGCACATGACTATTTGTGATGACATACAACCAACTTTTTCCCAATGATGCTGTTTATTCTTGACAATGGTACCAAAAAACTGAAAATCAAAACCAAAATCTCATAATGAGGCTTATGAGTTAGAGCTTATTAATTTTCAGCATTTTACTCACCCTGTCAACATTCTCTCCTGGTCACAAAATACACTGTAAAGTTGTAATTTTGTACGCAATCAAATGTTTGTGAGCTTTGGGCTCAACTGAGTGTTACTCCATTGATAGCACATCTAGCTGCTCTTCAGATCATTCAGGGACAAAAGCATAACATTAATCATATCAAAACACGAGACTATCAAGTTCTAAGGAGACAGAAACGGAGATTTTTGGCCACACACAGTTGGAAATCTTGCCCAGTCTGTAGCACTTCTGAAGCCAAGGCATAGTTATATGATTTAAATGAGAACAAAGTGAACCTGAATTTAACTCCAAGTTTGAAGCATAATTAGAAGTCTGAACCTCAGTAACCACTTGCTCAAATTGGGAAGGCAGAGGACAAAGTATTGCTTTTCCTTTTGTTCGGGCCATAAGAATATTTTACATTCAGCCCCTCAAAAATTGTTCAATTTCTTAAACACTTAGAGGATGAAAGATTAGGTATCTTTCTCTAAGATGGCATAACTTAGAAATTCAGTGTTGGTTTTTAAGTGCAGTATTACTACCGCTAGGATTACAGTAAATTGGTCTTTGACAGGCTGCTTTCAGTCTCATTTAATGGTAACTATAACAACAGAGTTCTGCAATTATCAACTGTGAGTTCAATTGGAATAAATAAAGATATCATCTTAAAAGTCTTAAGACTTTTATTAGATCTGCATAATTAAGAGCTAATCACAAGAATTTAAAAGAGATCTTTGTATTCTTAAATTTTTAATCACATAATAGTATTGATATTTAGGTTGATGTTTAACTGCACTCTGAAAATACATTACTAGGAGAGATAATTGTCTCAGATTGAATGGGCACTGCAAAAGTTTTATCAGCTAGGAGGAATCTGAACCTGTGAAAAGTTCTTCAGTTTTGGTTAAGAATCTGTATGAAAAATACGGGGAACAAAAGTAATACAGATTATATTACTATGCAAAATCAAAGACAAGTTTCTAAAGTGGTCAGTTGTGAAAGAGCCGTATTAGTTGCAGTGTTCTTCAATAGGCTACTGGTAATAAACACTGTTATATTTTAAGTTATTGCTAATGACTAAGCCTAGAACTTAACAAATTTTATAATAGTCAAGAAACTATTGAATATTATTGTTATATGTGAAAATTTTACCTTTCAAAATATATCTGTTGTATCCAAACTCTCGTGCTTGTATCTAAAACTCTATTTTGACTTCTGTTCGTGACTGCATGACCTTGCTCATTTATTGTGCTGGAATCTATAAAAGGCTCCACAGGGTGAAAAATGCACACTTCTTGTTAAGTTTTCAAAGATACCTTCCCACCTGTAATATACAGAAGTATTTTTTTTAATCACTGCATTTTCTCAGCACTTGTAGCCCTGTAAATATTTAAAATACCCAGCAGTATAAGTGTCAGCACTGAAAAATATTAGTGCAGTCCTGTGCCTTAAAAAAAAAAAAAANGATAAAATTTTAAAGATCCCTACCTAATAGGACATTGTTTTACAGGGATTTTAAAAAGCATCTGGTTTGAGTATTTTGAATTCTGGATTGTTTCTTAGAGAAAAATAGAATTTCTATGTAGTCTGTCTGTTTCTCAGATGCTGAAAACTGAATACCAAAAGTTAAAGTTAACATCTGGGGGATGTTCCAATGATGCACATCTATATTACATGCAATCCCAAGCTAACTTTAACCATGCTAGCTTGGATAATAAAAGGAATACAGACAAGGTACAAGAGCTTTCAAAGTGACTTCCACAAACATGCTCAGCTAAAGTCCTCATCAGCTAGACCAGTGCCGAAATTAAGATATCATTTTAAAGTTGATCTTCTTTTAAACCAAAGCTTTTAATTTTATCTATGCTGCATTCATACATGCCCATTCAATTACATTTTGAGGGAGAAAAGTACATTAACAGAGAGAGTTGATATCCAATCATCCTTGACCTTTTCAGCTTCAAGTGAAAACCTCAGATTTGCTTCCTTCCTCTCTAACATTGGGAAAATTGGGAAAATGCACTCAACAGGACAGGCACAATTGTTAGCAAGTCTTATCCATACATGCTGTTACAGAGATAATAGGTCTTTTGTATGATTTAGAGACATTCCCTTGCTGAAGAACTGCCCCATTTGCTGCTAAAAAGCAAGCACTGTTCAAGGCACAACTGAGAACACTGTTGAGCTGAGCACATGACTAATAGCAGTTGCTGTTGACACAACTGTTCCTTTCAGAAAGGTATATGGTTGACAAGAAATAAATTCACCTTGCACTTTTATTGATATTATTACCCTTTGCTGCTTGCAATTCAACCTAATATATGGCTATGAATGATTGTCAAGGGATGTTAAGGCTTCTGTTTTCAGTCAGGTACATTTAGTCAAACACAGAAAACATGAAAGCTTTACACAAGGGTGGAAGACATCAAGCCAGAAAGGAAATTTTAGAATTTCTTTGACACAAAAATCATTGAAGTAATACTTGTTAAGACACAACAGCACCTATTACTCCTGAACTCATTCAATATCTAGCTCACCAGTACAGTTGAACCCAGTTACTGCTATATTACACATAAATGTTGCCATATCACTAATATCTTAGCTGAAAAATTTCAAGGTAAAGACTTCAGCACAATTAAAACACAAGTCTCCGGGCAATCCACCCAAAGAAATGACGTTTCAAAAGCAATTGATTGGCCACTGCAGTCTTAATACCGTCTACATTTGCAGACTCACTTTAGAGCCCCATGACGTTTTCACTGTGTTGAAAACGTTTTAGCAAGTTTTGATTGCTAGCTTTATTTCCAAGGAATAAAAGTATAGAAATATCTAAGATTTCATTAATTATTTCCCACCAACTTCCATTCCCAGTTCTTTGAGTTTCCACTTGTTATTAAAATGAAGCAATCGGCACAGGTCTGGAGAGGAGAGAGAGCAAGAGTGAGAAAGAAAAAGAGAGTAAGAAAGAGAGAGAGAGAAAGAGAGAGAGAAAGAGAGAGAGAAAGAGAGAGAAGGGGGGGAAGAGGGAAACAGTGAAAGAAGGAAAGAGAGAGAAGAAGAGATACAGAAACCCAACAGGAACACCCAGACTCTTACTTGCACATTTATTTAATCTTCCCTTGGTGTTTCTCACACCTGTTTTGGAATACACTTTAACTGACATAAATCTGTGTCTCAAGTGCATGTGGTTCAGCTTCAGTAAAAAATTGCAACAGTGACAAAGAAATATGACAGTCTATATAGCCTGCTGTTGTATTTGATTAAACTAACTTTCAGTTTTAGTCTCCTTTACCATTATTTATTTACATTCAGGAACACTCACATTTAGGGCAAAAAGGTGATCAACTGTGCAGATTCCTAGGAATTTCAAATGTGAAGCAAGACTAGAATATGCAACAGAAACCTGTAATGTCAATAAAGGATACACAGTGCATGTCAAAAGTCTGCCTTGGGGACATGGTGGAAGCCCAGTGACAACATATATATCCATTTCATAGTATTGCATGGGAGTCTACAAACATCTTCCAGTAAAATTAGATTCCCCATTTCAGTGATGAACTGAGGGGAAAAAAAAGATAAACATTGTCTTGCACACATAAACTGAAGGATGGAGGCATATTTAAAATAGGTATATTTAAAAGTTGCAAGAAGGGACCATTGATCCTTAACATGCCTTCACCACCTTTAAATTCCAATCCCACAGAGCTTTCATAAATTGAGAGCTGGGAGCTTTTTTAGATTTTTTTTTTTCATTTGAAAGTTCCCATTTTTGAATCATACATCTTTCACAATATTTATTCATAATATTATCCTTTTTAGCCATGAGGTGTTCATATTAGCATCTTTTCTTCCCTTCTCCCCCCTACTTATCACATTGAATCTCATCTTAAGACAGCTCTTATACTGCCATAAACATTACTAAAGCATGAAAAAAAGCATTACTTTTGCATGTATATTGAAATTTATTTTCTATGCAGTTGTATGTATTAACCCACATTAAAAAAACATTTCAAAATTGATGCCTTACCCCTGTTCTTAAAATCAGAGCCGAACATGGTTAGAAGGGAAAAAAGGGGGTTTTTACCTCAGTATTTATTTCAAGGATCCCTGGTGTACTCCGTCCAGGTGGAACACTCCGAACATGCACACCGAAATGCCCACCACAAAATGCACACCCACGACGGATCGAGTATAGAATTATAGGTCTTACAAATTAGCATATCTATCAAAGATTCCCCAATGAGTGAGACTAAAAGAACCCCCCTCCCGAAGAACCCTCCCCTGGACAGACCTACCTTTTAGTTTACAAAATGTGTTCCAGAGAGGACCTTGGTGTCTGAGGCCTCCAAGATGTTTAGTCTCCTAACTCAACATAAAGTCTAGGAATGTAGGCTAAAAAGAAACACCAAGAATACAAAAGGCCACAAAGGCATACAAAAGAGGTATAAAAGAAAAGGAAAAAAATCATTACGGCATCATTTCCCCCCTTTTAGAGACTAACAAACTCTACATTGTCTAGTCTCTACTCTACTCTACATTACCCGCAGAATCGGTTTAC
>VZRO01005009.1:3493-18422 GCA_013397915.1 Daphoenositta chrysoptera
CGAGGGATGAATGGAGCCTTTGTGCTGCTGCGGCAGCGCCGTTTCCACGTCAACCTTCGGCGGAGGAAGGAACGGGGCCAGCTCCGCTCCCGCTCCCGCGTTCGCCCCATCCCGGGCCCTCCGTGCTCTGCCTTTTGTCCGGGACACCCGCGGGGACACGCGGCTCCACCCGGAGCTCCGGCCCCGGGGTATGGGGTGGTTGTGGTTGTGCCAGGAGGGTTTGGGAGCAGGGAATTGCCCCTCTGGAGCGTTCCCGGGAGTGGGAACAAAACTTCCCGTGCCTCAAACTGGTTTTGGTGATCACAGAGGATGAAAACCTCCTCTGCCCCAGTGCTGTGCTCAGAGGTGAAAGCCCTCAGTGAGATCTGAAGTAAGGAAGAGCTTCCAGGTAAGGAAGAGCTTCCCAAACTCCCACCGGGGAAAAGAGGGGGATTTTGGGGTAGTTTAAACCCCAGCTGCCAAACCTGAGTCCCTTCAGGGCAGTGCTGGCTAAGAGGCCACTCCTGAGGCTGCTGGGATCCCAGAGCAGAGCCTCGGGCTGCTGGATCCCAGGGGAGAGCTGTGCTGGGGCCAGGACACAGCCACCTCACCCAGCACCTGCCTTTACCTTCAGATCCGTGTTGAGAATCCAGATGAAGGTGCAGACCTTGGCATTGCTGGGACATTTCAGGACGATGAATCCTCCAGGTCCATTCTCACCCCTGCGGAGGGAAGCCAAGAGGGTCAGGCTGGAATTGGGGCCGGGATTCTCCGTGGCTCTGGGATGCACTGCACGGAGCTGGGCCTGGCAGTGAAGGGGAGCCCAGTGGGGCAGGAGCAGATGCTGGGAGCCCGGGAAGGTGTGTGCCTTGGCTCCAGGTACGAGCCAGCACGGCAGGGCAGCTTTCCCACAGGTGCCTTGGCAGCGGCGGTGCCAGGGCCGCCGGTGGAGCAGCAGCTCTGCCTCTGCATCGTGCCAGCTGCTCCCCACGGGAAGCTTTCCCAGGAACAACCCTGGGTGCAAACAAGAGGTGCCAGGGAGCTCTGTGTGCTCAGGACAGGCTCGGTTCTTGTCACTCCAGCCCCCAGATCCTTCCTGGCACCATCTGATCCGTCTCCGAGACGGGAGCTGCGCACACACAGCCCAAATACAGATTTCCCTTCCCTCCTCAGAACACGCTATTTTTGCTGTGTGCGTTTGTTCGAGGATTTTTCCAGGCCCTGAAAGTCCCCAGTTCCTAAATAGACGGAGGCAGCTCCGACGGCTCTGAGATAAAATGTCAATTACTTTAACCAGATTATGAGGAAAACCAAAGTCGGAGCACAGCTGGGCCCCGGCAGGAACAAGGAGTCCTTGTCTGATGAGCCCGACCCCGCCAGGATCCATCACCAGCCTGTCCCTTCAGAAGGGGAGAGGCCACAGCCCTGCTGAGATTTTGGGAGCTGCTCCATCCTCGTTTCACCCACGGGGCCACCCCTCAATGCCTCAAACTCGGTGAACGAGCAGCTTACGAGGAGCAAAAGGCATGTGAGAGGCTCGGAGCCACAGCCAGCTGTTTACTGCCCCTCAGAAATTCCTGTTTGGGAATTAACTGCTACATAAACAGGATGTGGGACTGGGATGGGGTTCGGGCTGTTACTGGTCGGCACCTCCACTCCCCCGAGCTGGGAAACGCCCCAGCACCGCTGACAGCACCGACAGTTTCTTGAACAAAGGGAGACGAACAAGGGAAGCGAGGTTCAGCTCCACAAATAGCTCAGCTTCCTGCAAATCCTGCCAGCAAGGCAGCAGGGCTTGCAGTTAAGTGGCTCCTGGCCTCGAAGCTCTGGAGAAGGGCATGATCCCAGCTGAAAAAACAGCACCTGCCTCTCACCTGACGTACTTGGAGAGCGGAGGCTTCAGGCTGTGCGTGGTCGACATCCCCGAGGAAACGTACCTGTCTCTCCTCCTCTCGATCCGACGCACGTTCACGAAATCCCTGCACAGAGAAAGGGCTTAAAAACACACCTGGGATGTGGAGGGGGCAGATCCTGCTCTCTGGGCTGCTGGGAAAGGCAGTGGCAGCGCTGTGTCCACACAGGGACACAGCCAAGCGCTGATATCTGGGAGCCCGAGCGGGGTTGGGAGCTCTGAGGATCCTGCCAGGAGTGTCTGGAGGAAAATTTCAGGGGGTGCTTGCCCTTGGTGGGTTCCCCGCAGAGCCACGGTGACACCGGAGCTGCTGGCAGCCCAGAGCATTCCCAGTGCCCCCCAGAGGGGTCTCCCCGTGGTTTGGGGGGTGTTTGGGGGGTGCAGAGTGGGATGAGCTGACCTTGGGGACACCACCCCTCCGGCAGCTCCGGCCGCCACGTCGTACGAGACGATCGTGTTGTCCTCGACCCGCTGCAAGATCTGGGGAGGAGGGAGGAAAACAAACAAAAAGAAGAAAGATTTGCTCAGACTGTGCCTCCAAGAGGATACAGCCCCTCCCCCAAACCAGCACCGGGATCACACCAGAGGCTCTTTTGGGGCGGAAGGGGACGTGCACGGGTTTGTCTCCCGAGTTTATGGGGGGCACAGGTGTCACCTCCAGCTCCCCACCACGAGGCCCAGAGCCTCCCACCAGGCAAGAGGCAGGTTTGGCTCAGCCCTGGCCCCTGGCCCTGCCCTCCTCTCGGGCTCTTGGCCGGGCTCAGGCGTGCAGCCGGCGCACGGATGAGCGGCGGAGATTTAACGCCTCGGTGACCGGGCTCCAGCTCGGCTCCAGCTCAGCTCCAGCAGCCCGTGTTGGACAGGGAAGCTCCAGCTCTCCGCTCCAAGGAGCTCCTGTGATTAAGCCATCTTTGTCCAGCACGCTCACCTGGCAAGCTGCCACTGTTCTGTTCCACAGGATCATCTTCTCGGGCTGCAGAATCACCTCCTGGTAAACCGTTTCAGGGGAGCACTGCAGGAAAGCCTGAGGACAGAGCCAGAGCAGTCAGCCAGCCTCCCTCTGCTCCCCTCGGGGGAGATTATTTTTAAGGGAAACAGAGCAAATCACAAAGGACAAGTGGGATCACAGTGCAGGGGAGGGGTGAGGCCAGCCTGGCTCCCGTGTGTGCAAAGCCACGGCTGTCACCCCTCTGTCCCAGTGCTCCCAGGGGCCTGGAGGGCACACGTGGGCTCAGGGAGGACACCCAGACCTCAGGATTTGGGAGCTGCTGAGCTCAGCCTGCCTGTCTGCCCCTCTCCCACCCTCAGCAGCTCCTCGCTTCGGGAAGTTGCATTTCTGACTGTTTTTTTTTTCTCCTCCAAGCCATTCCAAGCTTCACCACACACAACATCCATTCCCCCCCAAATCCCCACGGGACCGGGGATCTTCGGAGGCAAACGGTTAATGCAGGAGAGTGGGACCATCCAGCTTTTGCTGGTGAACACAGAGCTGCTCCACTGGCAGCTCCTGCCAGCGAGGCAACATATGCACTGGAACAAAGAAAAGCCACGGCAGCACCGACGCTTCATTAAAGCGTGGTTCCCAGCCAAGCCACTCCAGCTTGGGAGAGGGCACGGAGCAAGGCACTTCCGAGCAGCTCTTCCCAGTGCCAGGCAGCAGCAGACGCACGCTCAGCCCTGGCCTTGCTGGCAATTAGTTCCAATTAGCCTCCTTGGTCAGATCAGGCCGAGATGCTGGGGTTGGAAGCGAGTCTTGCAGTCACCTGCTCCCGACTCTACCAGCGGAGTCTGGGGCCCGGGATATTTACTGGGGAGTTTGTGTGCTGGCCAAGGGGTTTTCCTGGAGAGATTCCCTAGTGCTGGTCATCTGTCTCAAGCATGGGGAGCGTGTTTTGCAGCCTGTTCTGAAAGCTGAGCCGTGGCTCTTCCCCCGTGCCAAAGAGACCAAGGCATCGGCCCGAGGATGTTCTTACCTTTAAAATAAAGGTCTTGCCGTGGAAAGGGATTTCAAAAGTGTAAACAACATCACCGAAGTCCTGTGAGAGAGATGAGAAAGCTGTGTTTTTATCAGTAAAAGGGATTGTTTCTCTTTGGGGTGAAGTTTGCTAAAACTCTGAGGTTCCTGTCACCCCCTCCAGCCCCCAAACACCCCCTGCCCCCCACCCCAGGCAGCACGGAAACCGCCCCGAGCACGTTTCAGTTGGCCGTGCCTGAATTTCCATCAACAAAACAATATCCAGAGAGGCAGCAGGGATGAGACAGAAAAAGAATCCGCCCCGTGCCAGGCTGCAAACCCCACGTCAAGGTCACATTCTCTTTGTAGCAGCACCGGGGTGCGAAGGGGGTTCGCTGCCAGCGCTGCTGGTGTTACCCACGGCTGAAAGGAGCCTCCCCGGAGGGGCCAGGGATGGGCAGATGAAAACCTTTCATCGTTAGCCCTGTGTTAAACTCTGATTAGTCTATTTAAATCCATCCCCCTTTGGAAAAAGAAAACAATCTGCCCAGCTAGTTTGGCATCAGACAAAGGATCACTTGACAGGGGAATTTGAAACACCAGATGAGACAGCAGTTTGCAGGATTCGCACCCCCCAGCCGTGTTTCAACCTTGTGAAATAAGGTTGGGTTTGGGGGCAAATCCCTTCTCTTTCTCTCTGCGCTCTTCAGAGAGAGAAAAGAGCTCTGGGCACCCCAGAAAAGTTTGGAGTGGGCAGAACCACATCCTGAATTTACACCCCAGCATCCAGCAGGTTCCAGGTCCTGGGGAAGGGGGACACCAGCAGCTTTGGGGGTGGGAAGAGCAGTTTGTGCCCCACATGGGGCACAAAAGACCCCAGTGTGAGCCCCCAGCAGGCTCATGGGCCATGGAGCAAGGGCAGGGCTGGAGCTGTGGGATCAGCATTCCCCTGCTCCTTGCCATGGCTCTGCATCCCAAAGGTGAGCCGGCCACACCAGCCCACCCTCCGGACAGAGGGAAGGGCCCTTTCCTGTCAAACTGCAAGGCAATTAAACGTCTAATTAAATAAGAGGGGATTTTACATTTAACTGAACTGGAATAGATTCCTAATTCAATCAGGTAATTGTAACGCTTGTTAATTTTTCATGGCGCAAGGAGGTTTCCAAAGCCTCGTTTGTCCCGGTTTTTGCTAAGCCATCCATGCCCTCTGCCAGCTGGGGAGGAAAAACCACACTTGCATTGTTTTTCTCGAACTTCCAGTTCTCCTCCTGGGCGAGGATTTGGTCCACAACCTCCATGGCCTCTTTGCCTTGTCGGACGTACTCCTTTTCCTGGGAAAGAAGGGAGGATTTCGTTAGCTGGGCGTGCAGGAAGCTCGAGGAGTGTGTGTGAGGCTGCTCCCCCCACCTCCCCGGGTTGGCAGAGGGAAAGGGGATCAGAAATCTCTTAATTTGGGTCACAGAGGCCTCATTTTGGAGCTCCAAGTCACGCTCCCCGCCCTGGCTGGGATCCACACACCAGCTGCTCCCAGCGGCTCCCGCCTTAGCAGGAGGATTTCCAGCAGGCAAAGGGCTCCGGGATGTGCAGCTTCCTTCCAGAACTGGAGCTGAACGGCAGCAGGATCGCTTGGAAAACGGCACAAAGCCTGTGCCCAGCCAGGTTTTGGGGAGGTCAAGGGTCACCCCTCAAGCCGTGGGGACAGGTGAGGTGGTGGCCGTCCCAGAATGTGACCAAAGGAGCAGGGATGGAAGGGGGAAGGGAGAGGGAGAGGCAGGAGCAGAGCCAGAACACATCCCTGTGGGATGCTGCAGGGAAGGGCACACATGGGGAAGTGGGATAAAGCTGGGGGGCTCAGACGACCCCTCCTGCAGTGGCCACGATGCCACCGGTCCCGTGGCACAGAGGGGGCTCAGCCACACGTCCCCAGAGCTGAGGGGTCTGGAATGGGGGGCAGCAGAACCCGATGGGACCACGGGATTGGGGAGACTCCCCCCAGCCCCGGATCAGCCTGGAGCTGAGGGCAGGGCCAGCCCCTGTTTACCTGAGTTGTCAAGGCCTTCCTCCCCACACCTTCCTCATCTGACTCGTTGTCCGACCCTACAGGGAAGCACCAATTAACTCACAGTTAATGAGCACCCCACTGGTACCACCTCCCTCCCTTCTGGTGGGGGACAGTGTCCGATCCCTGTCCCTTATCCAGCAGGAAGGGCTGTCACTAAGGATGACTCCAGCCCTGTCTGCCTGAACACCTGCTCGGCTCTCCAGAGGGCTGGGCTTGTCCTGGGTGTCAGCTACACCAGGAACAGTGTTCCAGAGGGCTGGGCTCATCCCGGGTGTCAGCTACACCAGGAACAACTGCTCTGGAAAACTGAGCTCATCCCTGTGTCACCTACACTGGGACAACTATTCCAGGGAGCTGAGCTCATCCTGGGTGTCAGCTACATCAGGAAAAGTGTTCCAGAGGGCTGGGCTTGTCCCGGGTGTCAGCTACACCAGGAACAGTGTTCCAGAGGGCTGGGCCTGTCCCGGGTGTCAGCTACATCAGGAAAAGTGTTCCAAGAGGGCTGAGCTCATCCTGGGTGTCAGCTACACCAGGAAAAGTGTTCCAAAGGGCTGGGCTTGTCCCGAGTGTCAGCTACACCAGGAACAACTGCTCTGGAAAACCAGGCTCATCCTGGCTGTCAGCTACACTGGGACAACTATTCCAGAGGGCTGAGCTCATCCCTGTGTCAGCCACGCTGGGACAACTGCTCCAGAGGGCTGAGCTCATCCCAGGTGTCAGCTACACCAGGACAACTGTCCCAAAGGGTTGAGCTCATCCCTGTGTCAGCTACACCAGGACAATCCAGCTGAGATGTCCCCACTCCCACGCCAGGAGCTCTCTGGTGCTGGCACAGGGCAGTGACGTGGCACCAGCCCTTATCCTCACCCACCCCCGTGCCCTCAGCCCCAGGGCAGCATTTTCCAAGCACACAGCTCAGAGCATTTAATCCCAAGCCCACACGAGGCTCTGGTTCCCCACGGAGCTCCTGCCAGGCTCACGGGGCCGAGGGTGGCTCCCATTGGCCCTGGCCACGGCGAGAGCGTGGCAGTGCCAGCCCTGCCCAGGTGCAGGCACAGAGAGGGGACCCGGTTTTGCAGTGTCAGTTCTTGGAGGCTGTGCCAAGGGTTGGGATAAGGAGGCAGAGCTGGGGGAAGAGCGATGGAGGTGAGGAATTCCATGGTGGGACGAGGATGGGAAGCGAGGCGATGGCACGGGTGATCTTACCTGCGAAGGACTCGGGTGGGGAGTAGAACTGGCCCTCGGAGAGGGCTCGGGGGTACAGCAGTGGCCTCGAGGCTGCAGCCTGGGCTGCCAGGAACCCTGGGAACGGGAGCACGAGGATTTGACACCTGGCAGGCTCTGGGACCCCAGCCCTGCCCAAACACCCTCTGGTTTCCCACATATTCCCATGTTTTTTCCCAGTGACACCAGCCAGCCTCAGCTCCTATTGCTTCATCTTTTGTCTGAGACGTTTTATCTGCCCCGGAGATCAATGGGCTCTTCTGCCTGTCAAATAATCCAAAGGCGATTAAGCATCTAATTAAATAAGAGCTTCCCCTGGAAGCAATTTGGAACCTGAGCCTAATCCAATAGAGGCATTAAACACTTGATCATTTTTCATCTTAAAGCTTCCTTGCAAGACCCAAACATCCTCTGGTGCTTTCCACTCAGAGCATTTCTGACTGAGCCCCGCCTGACAAATGCCCCTTTCAGTTCAGTGCCACTTCCCAGCCAGGGACTCCTGGGAGAGGGACAAACTCCTTGTGCTGCCACAGGAATGGGCAGCTATTCCAAGCCAGGCCGAGCACCCGCTCCCTAGAAGGACCCTGGGAGTTACAGGGTGATGTGAGAAGCATGAGGTCAGCCTCAATCCCTGCTCGGTGTGACCTCAGAGACCACAGGCTGCAGAATTTCACACCCCATCACTCACCCCGTGCCACAGAATGTGTCTGTGACTGCAGCAGCCCTCCTGGAAAGGGCTCCAGCCAGATCCAAACACAGATATCAGGGACAGGGAGTCCAACCCTCTGCCTGGCATTTGCCTCGCTGTTTTCCAAACACTTTCCCCCATGCAGAGGTGAGCTCTGTCTCCAGCACGTCTGGCTGCAGGATCCAGGCATTGGGAAATCTGGCACATTTTTCTCCCCTCAATTAAAAGATGCTTTTTATAATCTGCTATTTTCTTCCCCTGAAGGGACTTGTTGACCATAACAGAACTGAGTCAGGCACTTCCCATCCCAGCCAGCCTGGAGATCTCTTTTCCAGAAATGCCAGAGCAGCAGCAGCAAACCCAGGCCTGGTTGGTTTTGTCCAACTCCCACCGGAGAGGAGCAAAAATACTCACATCGTTCCTCTTCTGCTTCCTGAGTTAGGACTTTAAAATCCAAGAACCACGTCTCCAGCCAAGCAATGACAAAGGAGACGATGGGAAGTAAATACCCAAAAGCCCCTTTGGTCAGAAGCTGTGTGGAAAGAAGCAGGGAATGACCCAAAGAGGGAATAAAACAACACTGAGAAATCACAACGCGACTCCCCGCGAGCCCAGGGAAACCAACCTCGGAGAGGATGACCTTCACGATCAGGAAGGCACTGGATACCAGTGTAGTGACCTGAAAAATAAAAGGACAAAGCTCAGATCCCTGAGAAGTGCAGGAGGAGAGGGAAAACTCCCCTTGGGAAAGCCCGGAGTGCCTCCTTACCGCGATGACCCACCAGTGGCGCAGGCGGACGACGGCGTAGCCCAAGAGCAGCACAAGGAAACGAAACAGAGCCAAGAGCTGCAAAAACAAACACCCAGCGACACCAGTCACTGCCCTTGTCCCTCTGCCAGGTGCCAGGAGGGCAGGGACAGGCGCCAGCTCCCGGGGAACAGACGGGTCAAGGCTGCACCAGGGGGGATTCACCGAGGTGGGCGAGGGGAGACCCCAGACCCTCCTGGCCCTGCTGAGCTCCAGAGCCCTGCAGGAGGCTGAGATACTCACAAAGATATCAAAGAAGGAGGTCTTGAATTTGTAGTTGATGATTTCGCCCTTCAGGTTCTCCTTGATGCCCTCCTTGGTCTGAGGGAGATAGGGAAGCAGGAAGCTGCTGAGTGCACTGATAAGAAATTAATGGGAGAAGGAGCCAAGCAGTGCCCGGGGTTGTGGCCAGGTCAGGGAATGCACCTGGAATCCAAACGGTCCCCCAGGCCCGGCGTGGGCTCCTCGGCCAGCACAGGAGCAGGGAGGATCCCATGGCACATTTCCTGCCTGGATTCACACCGTGTTTCCCCCCGGGATTCACAGCGAGGAGCAGGGTGGGGCAGGAGGGACAATAAACACCTCGAGGTGGTGATTTCCAACACCCAAATCCTTGGCCACCAGCTCCTCACAGCCTGGAGCCCCTGGATGGTCACCTCCCACTGCTGCCCACCTCGTCCGGGTCCCAGCTTTCAGAGGAATGGGAGGAGACGTGGGAAATAATGGAAAACCACAGGAAATATTTTTTCTCAGGAACCTTCACTAACGCACTGAACATCTTCCTGTGGCGGCTCTCGGTGTCAGCGAGCACCTGGGGGGATTTAAGGATCCTCCTCATGCAAAGCACAGAGGGGTCCCTTCTCCCTCCAGCCAGCTCACAGCAGTGCTCCAGGAAATCCGATGGAAAAAGGGAACCAGCAGCTTCAAACGTGCTGGCAAAGGGGAAGAGGGAGGAGAGGGGGACGCACAAGGGAATCTGAGAGAGGCAAAAACACCCTCTGGGATTTACGGGAGTGCGGAAAAAGCTCATCCCGAGATAATCCAGGCTCTGACAGCCCCGGTGCTTTGGACACCATAAATCCTGGGAGCCTGGAATGGCTGTGTGTGAGGAAGTGGAGGGCTCAGGTAACTGGAACAAATGTTTCACCTTTAGGCTATGGCTTTGGACAGAGCCCAGCTGGCCGGGAGCTGGTGGAGCCAGCAGCTGTTGGATGGGCTGTGAGGAACGAGCTGGTGGATCTGGGGCCAGTCCTTGGCAGCCAGCGGTGTCCTGGCACTCCAAGGGCAGCCACTGGGAAAGGATCCCTCTGGGTCAGGGCTGCAGCTTCAAATCCAGGCAGAGGGAGGCAAAAAGAAAGGGGCAAAGCTGGGCTGTGGCCACAGGACTCGGGCCAGCCTTGCTGAGTGACGACCGAGAGCCTCATCCCCACACCCCGACTCCAAGGGGTGCTGCAGGAAAGGGGAGACACAGGGACAGCTTTGGGTGATGGATTTTGGGGAGTGTTTTCTGTTGGATGGGCTGTGAGGAACGAGTTGGTGGACGTCAGTGCCCAGAAGCCACTGGGATTGGGAAGGGATCCCTCTGGGTCAGGGATGGGGCTTAATATGAAAAAAAAGGGATAAAAAGAAGGGGGCAAAGCTGGGCTGTGGCCACAGGACTCGGGCCAGCTTTGCTGAGTGGCCACTGAGAGCCTCTTCCACCCCTCCCTGGCTCCAAGGGGTGCTGCAGGAAGGGGGAGACACNGGTGCTGCAGGAAAGGGGAGACACAGGGACAGCTTTGGGTGATGGATTTTGGGGGTGTTTTTCTGTTGGATGGGCTGTGAGGAACGAGTTGCTGGACGTCAGTGCCCGGCAGGTGGGGTGTCCTTGTCGGTGCCCGGCAGCCACTGGGACTGGGAAAGGATCCCTCTGGGTCGGGGATGGGGCTTAATATGAAAAAAAAAGGGGTAAAAAGAGGGGGACGAAGCTGGGCTGTGCCTCCAGCTGACCTGTGGCCACAGGACTCGGGCCAGCTTTGCTGAGTGGCCACTGAGAGCCTCTTCCACCCCTCCCTGGCTCCATGGGGTGCTGCAGGAAGGGGGAGACACAGGGAAAGCTTTGGGTGATGGATTTTGGGGGGTGTTTTCAGCTTAAACACAGGCTGTGCACCAGGCAGATGAACCACCTGAGGCATCTCCCTGGCTCTGAGAGCACCCAGCCTGCACAATTAAGGTTTGCTTTTAACGAGGGGCAATTTGCTCGGCTTATCTCATGGTGAAAGAAAAAGCGGTTGGATAAAAAAAAGGAAAAAAAAGGCATTAGTCATTATCTCAAACCGCTGCTCTTCATAACCAGGCAAATAAGCTGCTTTAATGGCTTTAAATATGCAGCATCTCGGCTCGGGGCCCAAATATCAGCACTTAGTCACTCATTAATGGCTACCTGCACGACCCACGCTCAGCATCACCCTGGTGACCGAGCCAGGATTATCTCCCGGGGGCTGGAATTCTGCGTTTTGTGGGCAGCACCTCTCTGAGAGAGAGGACTGGGCCAAGGGCAGGGGGCTGGGGTCCAAGCTGGGCGGGCAGGACACCATCGGCATGGCTGGAATGCTGGCTGGGAGATGGATTTTCCTAAAGGGGGTGGGGGGCAGGGGGCTCTGGGCAGGGTGAGGAGCTGCTGGCCCGGACAGTCTGTGAAGTGCAGACACCCAGAGATAAGAAGGGCAGAGATAAGGGAGCAGCAGGATCCAGTGCTGATAAATGCAGGCCAGAGCCCAGGGTCTATCTGTTCATCTCTGCTCCGGGTGTTCCAGGGGAGGACATGGAGTACCTGAAACCGGCCAGGACCAGTTCAGGAAAAATAAAAACAAAATATAGCCCAGGGAGGGATTTGGACGTGGTGGGACTGAGGTAAATAAACTGGATTTTCCCTGTTATTGCAACACAGAGCAAACGCAGCAGCTTGTGAGTGGCTCTGGAGAGAACCAAACCACTCACATCCCCCTCAACAATCCCTGGGGAGGTGGAGCAGCACCTCCAGCTTCCCAAAGCTGAGATTAGCAGCAGAATTTTGGGATCAAAGCCCCTGGAGGATCCTCCCCTGCTCCTCTGATGCTCTGAGAACACACGACAGCAGCAAACCCAGGGAGCAGCTTTGCCTCAGGCCAGGGGAGCAGGAGGGAAATTTGGCTCAAGTTGGTGATTGCAGAGGCCCTGGATCTTGTTACAGCACAACAAAGGGACGGTGTTAACAGCCCTGGACAGCCCCGACAAAGCCCCGGGGCAGGAAACGAGCTGGACTTTAGTTTACACTAAAGAACGGCGGCTCCTTGGCCAGCGCTGGGAACAGCAAACAAAGATCTGTCCCAGGAGTGCTGCAACAGAGCAATTAACGGAGGGAACTGAGCTTAAAAAGGGCAAAGATTCCCGGGTTTGCTTCCTCCAACTCACATTCAGCTCGATGATCCACAGCAGGGAGATGAAGAGCAGGTCGAAGGTGACGAAGAGGCAGAAGGTCCTCCTCACATCCGAGATGGCTTTTCTCTTCTCCGGGGAGAAGAAGTAGGGGGAGAAGCCCTGGCTCTGGGAGAAGGAGGAGCTGATGGAGGCGATGGCCGGGAGGCTGCGTTCCAGGTCGTGCTGCAGGTCCGTGGGCTTGCTCATCCTCTGGGACCGGCTCCGGGGACATCGGCCACGGCAGCGTCACCTGCGGGGACACACCAGGGGACCCTCAGGCCTCGCCACACCCCTGCTCCTGTCCCCCCCACCCAGGAGCAAAGCCCTGAGCAGCTGTGGATGGCCCTGGATCCCTGGGAGTGTCCAAGGCCAGGCTGGATGGGGCTTGGAGCGACCTGGGATAGGGGAAGGTGTCTATGGCAGGGAGTTGGAACAAGAGGAGTTTTAATGCCAGTAGGAAAAGAGGCTCCAAATCTCAGGGAGATGCTGTGGAAGAAGGAAAAAGGGCCCCAAACTCCAAGGAGATGCCGTGGCAGCAGGAAAAGAAGCTGCAAAGCCCATGGAGATGCTGTGGAAGCAGGAAAAGGGGCTGCAAACCCCATGGACCTGCTGTGGAAGCAGGAAAAGGGGTCCCAAACCCCACAAAGATGCTGTGGGAGCAGGAAAAGGGGCTGCAAACCCCATGGAGAAGCTGTGGAAGCAGGAAAAGGGGNCCAGGGAGATGCTGTGGCAGCAGGAAAAGGGGCCCCAAACCCCACGGAGATGCCATGGCAGCAGGAAAAGGGTTCTGAGGATGTTTTGGGAGCGCTCCCTGGAATCACAGAGCCACCCCACGCTTCCCTCTGCAGGGAAGGCAAAGCCTCGGGAGCCGGGCATCCCACTGGGCACCAGTCCCAACCTGCACAGCCAGGACAGGGTCTGATGCCCAGCTGGGCCAGGCAGAGCAGGGATGGAGCTGCTCCGTGTCCCCAAGGCAGCGGGGACGGAGCTGCTCCGTGTCCCCAAGGCAGCGGGGACGGAGCTGCTCCGTGTCCCCAAGGCAGCGGGGACGGAGCTGCTCCGTGTCCCCAAGGCAGCGGGGACGGAGCTGCTCCGTGTCCCCAAGGCAGCGGGGACGGAGCTGCTCCGTGTCCCCAAGGCAGCGGGGACGGAGCTGCTCCGTGTCCCCAAGGCAGCGGGGACGGAGCTGCTCCGTGTCCCCAAGGCAGCAGGGACAGAGCTGCTCCGTGTCCCGGCCCCGCCTGGCAGTGCCGGGCACACGATCCCGGCACGAGCGAGGCCGGAGGCCGGCGCTGTTTTCCTGCAGCTGTGCCAACCATTGTGCCGAGATTTTTCCTCTCCGTCAGCGCAGCACAAGGAGGCCCCTGTGGGAAGGGAGCGTGACAGGGGACAAACACGGAACGAGGATCCCCAAACAGGTCGGGCCAGGGATCTGCCAGCCCCGGCCCCGCCACCTCCGAGCCACCCACGGACACGGAACAGCCAAACTCCTTCCCTGCGGGATCCTCCTGCTCAGGGATGTTTTGTCTCCCCCCCCAAAAAAAAACCCCGGGTTGTTTGTGGGGTGAGCTCCTGTCCCAGCAGTTCTGCACCCACCCCAGTGGGGTTTGTCCACCACGGATCCCACTCGTGACACCCAGGAGGGAAAAAGGTCACCTTGAGGTTGTGCCCCAGATCTGTGGGAAGTGGGAATCCCCAAGGAATGCTCCTCCAGGAGCACCTGCAGGAGACGAGCACAGCCCGATTTGGGGCGATTTGGGGCAGTTTGGATCCCTGAGCCAGCGGTTTTGTGCCTCCCACTCCCGGGAGTGGAGAGGGAACAAAGCTGGACTCCTGTCAAGTCCCTGTTAGTCCCTCTCGGAGGCGCTGGGGAAGGAGCTGGAATTCTTGTCACTTCGGATCAGCCGCTCCACGCGCCGGGCCCGGCTCGAAGTGACAAAAGTTAAGGACATCTGTGAGGGATAAATAATAAATCCCCCCACGCCGGGGCTGCCGCCGCCTCCTCCTCCCCTCCGACAGCACTTTGCACTTAGGCAGCCCCTCCCCAACTTTCACAGCGCTTTAAAATCACCCGGAGAGGCTCCAGGGAGCCGAGCGGGGTCACTGCGGGGTGTTGGGACACGGGGACGCGGCAGGACACGGCACCAGAGCCATCACTAATCCCAGCCTTCCCAGGGAGGTTTGGGCTGTTTCGGACACTCACAACCCTCCCAAACCACCCGATTCCCGAGGGAGAGCCGGCGCCGTGGGGCAGAGCAGGAACGGAGGAATCCCAGATAAACCCCCCCCTTCACCGGGGCTGCTCCCTGCGGCAGCTGAGAGCTGGGAGCAGGGGCTGGATGTGGAGAAACGCGGCTGTTCCTGGGTGACAGATGAATTATTGAGCGCCCCGGTGCTCCATTATGCATTCCAGCATCCTCCGCAGCCCGCTCCGGCAGCGGAGGAGGGGGCTTGGGGGCGGGGGTCGGGCTCTGCTCCCAGGGAAGGAGGGATGGGATGAGAGGGAACGGCCTCGAGCCGTTCAGGGTGGACATCAGGGGGTTTAGAGGACAGTCAGGCACTGGGCTGTCCAGGGAATGGTGGAGGTGTCATCCCTGGAAGGGTTAAAAAGCGCATGGATGTGGCACTTGGGGACACGGGTTAGGGGTGACACGGCCGTGCTGGGTTAAGGGTTGGGCTTGGTGATCTTGGAGGGCTTTTCCAGCCTAAATGATTCCAGGATTTCGTTCCAGAGAGGGGTAGATGCTGATGGAGGGCCACCCTGAGTGACAGATCACAGCTCAGGGGACATCCCCAGGGACAGATCACAGCTCAGGGGACATCCTAGGTGACAAATCACAGCCCAGGGGACATTCTGGGTGACA
>VZRO01005011.1:755-25067 GCA_013397915.1 Daphoenositta chrysoptera
CCCGTGCCCGCCCGGTGCCCGCCCGGTGCCCGCGGCGATCCCGCCGCTGCCGCCCCCCCGCGCCGCGGGCTCGCCAGCGGAGCAGCGCCCGAGCGGGAGGCAGAAGTTAACTTCCACCTGCCCTGAAGTCGCCGCTGCGCCGGCAGCAGGAGGCGGAGGCGGAGGCGGAGGCAGGCGGGGCAGCCGAGGACCCGGCTCTGGCAGGCTCCGAGGGGCCGGCCGAGTGTAATTCCCCCCTAATCCCCGCCANCAGCAGGTGGCGGCGGTGCCCAGCCGCCCGCCGGAGCGCGGCCAGCGCCACCCGGCTCTGCCCGTCGGGGCCGGCCTCCTGGAGGGCTACATCAGCGTCCTGGAGCACAAGGTGAGCCGCCGGCCGCGGGACCGCCCCTCCCTCCCGGCCGCCCTCGGGGGCACCGACCCCGGACCTGCCGAGCTCNCCTGGCCGAGCCATGTCTGCGGCTTCCCCGCCATGCCGAGCCTAGCGGGGAGCGGGAGGACTGGCGGCCGGGAGGCGCACAAAATGAAGACCCTGATGGTAAGTGCATTGTTGGCACGGCTCATCCCGGCTCCGGCGGCGGGGAGGAGAGCGGGGGAGAGGCGCGGAGCGGGGCTGCCCCGGGCACCCTGTACACGCTCCAGCCTTCCCCGGGCTGCATCCCCGCGGCTCTCCGGGATCGCGCGAAGGCGACCAAACCTCGGTGGCGGCGACCAAGAACTTTCCACCTGCTTTCTTTTATTCGTGTTGCTCGTGGTTTGGGGGTTTTGTGTGTGTGTGCGTTTTAAGGAGCGTGCAGAAGACCGGTCTGCTTAAAGGACGAGGCTGGAGGTAGCTGGGCGGGGGGAAGCGCTACAGTCCCCCACACTCGTTAAGATGCACGAATGAGGTGCCCAAAGGGGGACGGCGGCTCGGGAATGAGAGGCGCGGGGTACCGGGCGCACGGAGGGGAGAAGAGGCGAGGAAGCAGGGCTGGGGGAGAAGGAGGGAGGCACGGGAGCGGGCTGGCGAGGGGGCAGGAGGAGGACGGAGGGGCTTCCCCAGTTCACTCCTGGCACTTCTGCCGGGTGGCTGGCGGGTGAAACTTGCGGGTGCGCCGGCGGGGAAGCGGCGCGCCCCGCTGGGCCCCGCGGCGGGGGGAGCCCGCTGAGCCGGCTCTCTCTCTGCCCCCCGCAGCGCCACGGGCTGGCCGTCTGCCTGGCGCTCACCACCATGTGCACCAGCTTGTTGCTCATGTACGGCGGCATCGGCATCGGCGGGGGCCCCCCGGAGCCGCGGCGGCGGCAGCAGCAGGTGGCGGCGGTGCCCAGCCGCCCGCCGGAGCGCGGCCAGCGCCACCCGGCTCTGCCCGTCGGGGCCGGCCTCCTGGAGGGCTACATCAGCGTCCTGGAGCACAAGGTGAGCCGCCGGCCGCGGGACCGCCCCTCCCTCCCGGCCGCCCTCGGGGGCACCGACCCCGGACCTGCCGAGCTCTCCCTGCTCCCCCCCGGGAGATGCCCGGTTCCCCTCGGAGGGGTGGCCGTGCCCTGCCTGCCTCGCTGTCGGGGCTGGCCTGCGCGGCCTCCGGTGCCGTCGCGCCTGGCCCGAGGGCAGGAATTAGCGGGGTCAGGAGCCGAGCTCCAGCCCGCGGTTGGGTATTTATGCGATGCTGCTTCTCTCCTCCCTTGCACAGTAGAAGAGGGGGGGTGAAGTGTGTTGTTTCTAATATTGTATGCTCTAGGTAGAGTACAAATGTATTTTTATGGTGATATTAGTAAGGGTTAAAGAATGAAGTTCATTTACTGGAAGGCAAAGTCAATAGGTAGGTGTTTATTCTTAGCTCATTTTGTCATAGGAAAATAGAAAAAAAAAAAGTCACCTGTGCAAATGACCTTTTCATCCCCCTTCTGGGAAGCAGAAGTTGTCAACCGTAGTTTCCATTCTAGAAACTGGGGGCACTTCTTGAATGGTGAACAAAATGATGTCCCTCCCCTTGACAGAGGAATTACCAGGCTGTATTGTCAGACTATAATACTCGTTTACCAGAGACAGGCAGACTAAGCTTTGATAGCTCACAGGACAGATGTAGTGACATAAAGTGAGCAAGGTGGCACATCCATGCCAAAGAGATACTTGAGCTTCAGGTATTTTTTCAGAAGGCAGATTCCTCTACTTTTCGTGTGGTGTTTGGTTTGTTGCTTTCACCTGGAAATTCCAAGGTCTCCCTCTTCCAAAACCCCAGATAATGTTTAGTACACATGCATCTTGAAGTAAAAATTTAGTGTAAAAAAAAAGCAAGGGAAATGAGGCTTCTCAACTTTCTTATGTTTTCGCATCCAAAATGACAACTTTCTGGAAGATATGTTGCCAAACAAGTTACTGGGCTCAGTTTGGAGGTACTGTGTGAAGACTAGTGACTTTGATATACAGAGATTTTTATTGTTCCTTCTGGCATAACTTTCTATGCAAGAGTTATCTGTAGGGCTCTTAGCACAGAAAAATAGCACATGATAGTGCCTTGTAGGCTTTATTTCCTTTCTTACACAGTTCTCTTGGAAATTCTCAAATGTAATGTCTATAGAAAAAGCAAGTTTCGCCATGGGCTTCCTACTGTCTGACGTGTACTCTTGTAATTCTTTTGTTCTTCTTGAACATGACTGTAGTGATAGGTGTAGATATATGTGCACATGATTTTTGTAAACAGCAGTAACTGAAAAGACATCTGTGGGTTTTTTGGGATGCATGTGTGAGTAGCCTTCTGATTTTGTTAACACCCACCTGACGTGGGTTTCTCCAGACTCACAAACACCCTTCATTAACAGGCTACACTTAAATTCACTGTTCCTTATTTTCCAGGATAATTTTAATGTTTCCCTGTGTTTTGGAGAAAGATGATCCTTTGGCTTTTTAATATATTGTAATATGGTCCAAACCCCACAGATACTCCATTTCTGAATTTCATTTCACACAGCTCATGCCTCACAGTAATAATCTGCTGAAGGTTTAATAACTTTTCCACCTAACTTCTGTGGGTCAGAAAGAATATTGTGCAATCCCTGCTGTGTTCCCAGCTTGCTTTGTCTTATTTTAATGCACATGAGATCATGCAGAGAGCTGTGCCACTGTGGTATACAGAGCAATAAGGACACTGCATTACCATAAGGAGATGGGGGAGAAAGGGGCTTTGTCTCTTAATAATGAATTTCTTTTTGTAATTTAATTTGGTAATCCACGTACTTGACACGGATTACAATCCCAGAACACATAGGATTCACGTGTAATAAAAATGGAGAATGCAAAAGATCACAGGCATTCATGGTTTGGAAAAAGAAGGATGCAGGATTGGTGATGGTGAGAATAGGGTGAGAGATAGCAAGAACTGAGAAATCGTGAGATGTTCAGAGAATGTGGTTTGACTAGGACACTGGAAACTGCGAGAAGACAGCTTGAATAGCAGTGAAATGAAGGAACTGGGGAAGTTTTAAGGAATGTGAAGAGAGCTGCAAGAAGACAGGAAGGTAAAATTCTGTAGCTGTGAGAAGGACATGATATTTGACGAGATGGGGAGGTCTGGAAGGAGATGAGAAGTATGTGTTGTTTGAGGACAACAGGCTTGCAAAGGTAAGGCAGGAGTGACTTCAGCAATGGTACATGTTATTCTGATAGCACAGAGGTGATGGTGTGAAATGACAATGAATGGAAGATTTTTCACAGCATAGCTTCCTTAATTTCCCGTATAGAATCTTGGAATTATCTGTCAGGTTGAATGACCTGGAGCTGAATGACCATTATACAAAATTCATCCGTGGTATGTGTTCATGCCTGCATCACAGGTAGCAGTAAACTGAATGTCTGGATGATTCTTGTCCTTGTTGCTGGATCTCGTAATTTGCTTTAACAGGGAAATCTCCTTTCATGTTCGTGGAGTTGTACCCATTCTGGTGCATTTAATGAGAGTAAGTGTGCACATATATGACAAGTACAGAAGTTATTATTAATCCATAATCACAATGTGAGTATTGACACACAAGCTGTGTATGTGGTAGTATAGATGTTTCTCTTCAGGGATAAAATTTAACCATTGTCCTCATTGTGAAATATCATGTATTACAAATGTCTGTCACTACTACCAATACAGCTCATTTAGTAGTGCTGGATGATCATGTGTGGAGACTATTTGCCAGAAAATCTAGGCACTTAGTAAAGTAACAATGATTTTGAAATATAGCCTGCAATATTGTAATTACCAATTATTTTTCTCCTTTTATTTTATATTCAGTAAGAATTGTAGTTCCTCATCCATACTGTCAAGATAAGCAGGCAGTCTCTGAGAATACAGTAAAATATGTCTTTTTTTTTTTTATTGGATTGAAGAGTTTTTTTGCAGGAGTTTCCAGTCTTTGCCTTCATGGTCTCTCTACAAGCCCATTTGTCCATGAGTCAAGCATCAGAGATCAGAACCCCTGTACTTATCTTTAGTAGTCTTTCACAGTTTAGCAGTACATACTTAATTTTTGAGCTGAATACTTGGAATAAAAAAATCAGAAATGCTGTGGATTCAGAGATGCAAGTGGATTCTTGTCATTTCACCTCTGTGTGTCCCAGAGTAACAGCAGTTGACAGACATTGTTGATGGATGTTTGAAGTGAATAAATAGTATCTCTTTTTGTTCCCAATAGCCAGATGTTGCATCTTAAAAAAATCTCACAATTTGAACAGAAAATATGGTTTGCTGGTAGTTGCTGTTGAGAGGTCAAGGAATGAAACAAAGTGAACAAGTGGCAGCTTCTACTTCAAGGAGCTGTTGCTTCCTACAGAGGCACATTGAGTGTAGCACTGCATCTGCTCTGCAGTTAGAGAGGACAAGAGTCCTACACTGTCCAAGTGACATCTTTCATGAATCCTTTGAGTGTTATCCTAAAATTAAAGAGGTTTTGTCACTGGCATTGAGGGAAGCAGAATTATGCTCTTCTGTGGGGAGGCATGGGGATAAGTCTTTCTGTTGATTTATCATAGTGCTAGCAAGAAATTACAATGCTAATATTTTTAAAGCAATTATTGCATACAAATAAGAGAATGTTAATGAAAGTAGGAAACCTAGCACTATTCCAGAACTTGCAAGAAATAAATATTTAACCATTATATTACTATTCTGAAATGAATGTGAGAATATATCTCTGGATAGTTAAAAAGCTTTTTACCCAGTATTGACTCAACAGTGGGTGCTGCAAATAAAATATGAGTTTGTCACGTATGTAATTGAATAATATTTCAAACCATCAAGGATTTTGTTTCTTAGAAAATAAAAAAAATCAAAATCAATCCTGCGGTCAAAATGTATGATTTATCAGAAACACTTTTAGATACCTTAAGAGTGCATTGAGATCAACATGATAATTTAAGTGATCACAATGATTTCTTAATTTATGATAATATGAATTATCATATGCAAAGAAATCTTTGTATCCCTCTAAATTAATGCAGATCAGAGAATAGTGTAGTTAATGAAGTGTTTGAGGAAGAGTCATTCTGCAAATAGTGCTGCTATAGCTCCTTAATCTCTGAGTTGCAAAAAGTTGCTCTTGGATGAAACTATTTTTTTCAGGATAATAAACTTTGTACACTTAAAATCCAGTGATAATCTTGCCATGTTTTATTTTATTTTTAGTAATTATTAAAGCAAATATGTTTGGAATTTGGATTTTTACCTCATTAAACCATCGACAGTTTGGGGCTGGATAGTCTTGGGGAGCTTCACTAAACAAGTCTTCATAACTAAACGTAGAGATGAGAAGGAATCAAATTATTTTGAGGGTTTTGGTGTCTTTTAAATGAATTTATCACAGAACCATAATGTATCTTAACAGCAAAACAGCTTGTTTTGCCTGAGGTGAGATCAAGCCCACAGAGTTAAGTAAACCATGTACCATGATTTCATTACATGTTCCTATTTGCCCCTGAAATTCTTACCTGCAGAGGAAGGAACACAAACTTTATTATGCAATTAAGGATCTGATGGAGTTTTTATTATGTGAGAGATCCACAAGGGGGAGACTTTATTCTAGAATAACCTTGTTGGGGACACTTCCGTCCATCAGAGACCTGGGCAAGGTGGGAGTCCAAACGCCCTTTTCTCAGTGCTCTCTTGGCTTCCTGGCTTTTTTTATTTTTAGGTACCACGGTTACCTACCACTGATAAGCTGTATGTTTATTTAAATCATTATCAAGTTGGCATCTTAAAAAAAAAAAGAATACCATGACAGTCAGGGAATGTAACTGATCTGCACACACAGAGCAGAGACAATTGTTTTTCCAGATTTACCCAGTTTTTGAATAATGACTGTCCCGTGCTTTAGAATTTCTTACTTTTGAGCTACTGCAGTAGTGTGCTTTTTCAGGCTAACATTCATTTTGATGACCTTTGTCTAAAATTTTTAGCAGTTTCTGTGTGCACCAGCTGCTCACACAGGGCAATACAGAGCACACAGCAGTGACAGCAGATGATGGTGCATTTTCCTGTTTTCCAGGTTGCTTGGCATCTCTGCAAGGAACCAGTAGTTCTAGTGTGGCACTGCTCCTACTTAGAATAACTTGAAATATTTTTTAATGTTTACATGTAGGTATCAGTTGCTGTGCAGTTTGTACATTTATTTTATGAAAAAGGCTGTGTGTAGTTGGACACATCTTTTTGGACACATCTGACTCCAGTGTATGCTTGAGAGAGAAATGTTGGCTAGGATAATAAAAAAAGTCGTATTTTACAGTTAACACTATTGCCTAATTCTTTCTAAAACAAGTGCTGTTAAAGATGAAATCTAACTAGCAGGGGTAGTGGGTCCAGGTCAGTATCTGTTGCTTAAAAAATCATCTCAAAAGAGCACAGGTACTATTAAATGTTGAAATGTCCCTGAAAACTGAAAGATGTTTGGTATGCATCTAGTACATGATGTTGTAAATGTTCATTAATGTAGCGTGATGCATAAAAACCTACCCAACCACAAACTAGCCATGTTGTGATCATTTCCTGGTGATTGGGAAGATAAAGGAGAGAAAATCTTTGTTGTAATACTGAAAACAAGAGAAGGTTTTGGAGTTTATACCAGGTGAAGATCTTGACCTGTGTAATTTGTGACTTTTTGTGATACAGCTTTATTCTTTCATAAAAACTGAAGCAAAAAGATTATTTCAGAGACTGTATCGCAAGATATTGATGATTTATTTCAGTACAAACATTATTGGTAGGTAGTCAGGTTGACAGTTGATGCAGAATTTTGTTTTAATTTTCTCTCATTTTAAAAAAGTTGCATCTCACAGACTGATATCACATCTGTGATGTCACATGTATCACATCTGATACCATTTATTGGTCATAATACGTTATCTTGTTTTTGCAGCTGACCAAGACAAAGTGGTTTTTTTTCTTTTTTTTCCATTCTTTTTTTGTTTGTAAATAAAAATTGCAGAAGCATGAAGACGTTAATTTTTGCACTTCTGTTTTTTGACTGATTCTGGATTATATGAATTTTTCACAAATTATCCTGATTTGTGAAAAGTGAAGAATGAGTAAATATGCTCTTTTCCATTTTATGAATATCATATACATCATAATTTAATAAGTGGGTGCTATCTGTTTCCCTTACCTGCTTACCTGTCTTTTGTGAACATACAAAATTCTTAATTCAATGGATATGCAAAATGCTTCCAGGCAAGGAATTGGAGACACTGTCTGCTGGTGAAGTTTGGTCATCTCTCATGCAAAATCCCCTTAATTTTTTTTCTCTTCACTTTAAGCAATAATTTCAATGACCACACTTATATTTTTAGTATGTGTTGAAGTATGTTATATTTGATAACCATTTAAAGTTGCTATATTGTGCACTTCTTTTTCACATGATCTTTCAGTGTGAGCATTTTAGGCTATTTTCTTCTTCCTGTGAAGACAAAGTGTTCTTTTGAAGGTTTTTAATCCTTAGTGGAAGCAAGTCTGAACTAAATGAGATTTTCAATGACAGGAAATGTAATTTTTGCACACAGCTGATGGATATCTCTCAATAGAGTTCCTTAAATTCTCCCTTTCTGCTTGTCCTGGGGCATAAGTGGATATTGAGTGTCATCCTAACTATGTGATATCCTCAAAACATAGACTGCAGGTAGTTTCCTTTTCCCAGTGACCTTCCTGGTGAGTTTAAGCTGTATTGCTCAGTACCTTGGTGCTGAGGTGGCATTGATAGAAGAACTCAGTGTGTTAATTGAACTTCTAATTAGGGCAATTATGATCAAATCAGCAGTCGTTTTGTGCTGATATAAGCAGATGTGACAGCACAAAGGCTATTTTGAAGGAGAGGTGAAGCATCTTGGTATTTAACCTCACTCCGTTTCACCTCATCCCCAAGCAATCTCCAGTAGTTATCACTCTTTCTCTATAACAGTTAAAGCCTAAAGTGCTAAGACCAGGTTAACTACTAAAGTTTGGTGTCAGCTGGAGAAGCAAGTATTTTCAGTTCAAAAACTGCTATTAATTGTTTTCCATTGTCATTCCGAAAAGAGCCAAATGCAGTTAAAAATAAGAGTCACATAGGAAGTGAGGGAACAAGTCAAGGCTGAAACTTTTCTGCCTTCAGAGGGCCTGTTTGCAACAGAAGTGCAAAATAAAGATGGAGAAGTGGAGCTCTGAGGTGTCCCTTGATAGTCTATATGAAAGACAGAGCTGGGCACTCAGAAACAGGTACTCACTGCTATAGAGAATGCAGCATGTTGGAACTGAGGTCAGGCAAATCTGGTAACACTCTTTGTGTCTGGGCTGTATTCAGAGAGACACAGGAAGGAGGAGAAGCACAATGTGTTTATTACATGCAATAATGAATACTGAATCCTTACTGAAACCTTGTGAGAGAACTTCAGAATAAGATTGGGTTATTTGAAAGCACAGAGAGGGAAAACCGATATATTTAATAGATTAGTAGAGTATTTTTTCACAATGACAGTGTAGTACAAAATGTTCATTGTCCAAGATAAGGGAACAGTAATGGGTTTTTATGGTATACAGGCAGCATAGATCAGGTTTTCTTAATTCAGATTTAATAATACGGACTGTTGTAAGTAACACAGAACAAGAATATATAAATGTGTGTCTTGTTGTTGAATACATGTTAGGAATACATTGCAGCTGTAAAAAAATTTCCATTACAGAATGGATGGCTTAGTTAGAAATAACCTGGAAGAGTAAAATGTTTCTCAATAAACATTCAGTATATTTGGAATATGTATTTTTCTTTAGCAAATAATATATTTTGATTTTAGTGTGTCATTAGCATCTTCAGGTATTGGCATGATATTAATATTGCAGAAACAAAACACTCTGTAAATTTTGTACTGTTAAAATATATCTTGCCCGCAGCTATAGCAGGTCATAAAAGCAGATGTAATAACACTCAGCAGGAGCATCAGTCTAAAAGTTAGCTCTCAAGAAAAGAAAAATTCCACAGTGCAAATTTGTGCAAATGTACATCTGTACCAAGCTTTGTGCACAGGAAAGTTAAAGGAACTCTTGTTATGGTTAAGAAATGTCTGGCTGAGAAACAGGGTTCTAGAGACTGCATTCATCACCGAGTATGCGCTGCTTACCAGTTTGCCTGCATGAGGTTAAAACCTTTTCTCCCAGTCTGAGATACCAGGCTGTGTTTTGCAGGCAGTGACACCCAGGCTCATTCCATTCTAAACTTTCTTGCCTGCATTATTCTTCTTTGTGGATAGACATTTTTGTTCCATTTCAATGAGCTTCACGCTTGTGACTTGTACAAAACATAAGCATCTGAGGAAGCCCATAACTACAGGATTATAGAATCCTGCAATGGTTTGGCTTGGAAGGGACCTTAAAGATTATTTTGTTCCACTCCCTGCTCTGGGACAGGGACACTTCCCGCTATCCCAGGTTGTTCCAAGCCCCATACTACCTGGCCTTGAACACTTCCAGGGATGAGGCAGCCACAGCTTCCCTGGGCAACCTGTGCCAGGGCCTCACCATGCTCATAGTGAAGAATTTTCTCTTAATATCCAATCAACACCTATTCTCTTTCAGTTCAAAGCCATTCCCTCTTGTCACAGGATATGATGTTTTGTACTTCAGCCCTACTATATTTCATGTATAGTGCACACCAGATTAAATAAAGTGAGGGATGTAATCTAAGAGTATCATTTAAACAACCACAGTTGACCCAGCAGACAGGAAGGTAGCACGTGGCTGTGGGCTGATGAAATGATGCAGAGATTCCAAGGCTGGCAGAGGCTGGCTCAGGAAGTCTATCTAGTGTAGTTTGAGACAGCCTTGTTAGCTTGAAACAACAATAGTCACGCTGTATCTGAGCAAGTAAATCCTGATCTTTGGCAGGCACATTTTTTCTGGAGCTGGGCTGGCTCTGCACTGTACTTTCTGTAGCATTTGAAGGTCAAGATAGGTGGAAGCTACATGGAGTGCCCGGGGAATAGTGGTAAAGACATGCCAACAACACATCTGGACAATTCTCAAGTGCAGTGCCAAGGACTGAAATTGCATTTACTATTCTAGCTGTTCTTTAACTTTAGCCATCCAAATTATGTACACCTTGTATTTGAAGAGACTGAACCTTTGGCCACAGCAAAGACATATTTAGAAAACATGGTTTCCAAGACTTGTCCATGGTGCTTTTGAGCAAGCTTTTGCCCGAATGTGTGGAAGCAGTGCTTTCCCAGCTTTATCCTCAGTGTTCGTGCAGAGCTCAGAGGCTCACAGGAAGTATGTGCTGTTGTACAACCTGTGCTATCCCTTCCCTGCTCTCCTCCAGCTTTCAATGTGGTAACTTTGGGTCAGTCCTTCTGACACTTGGCTAAATTTCATCCATGGAGATTAAAATAACATCACGTGCTCCTAAATTTGGTTGCTGTCCATTTTAGTCCTAATGCAACTGTAAAAGGGTTAGTTTTACACATCTCAGCATTTGGTTGACTCTAAAATAGAAACATAAAACCCCAAAGTACAGGCAGTGGTCTGAATGCAGCTGGCAAAGCAGTGCAGAGTTAGCACTGCCTGTCCTTGCTCAGCTCATCTGCCTGTGCCTGGATAATTGCAGGTGAACTCCTCTTTTTAAAAAACAAAATGTAACAAAACATTTCATGTTTTATTTAGGTAATTTCTTTCTTAGAGCTTATATTCCATTAAATGGTCATTGTTGATATTATTGATGACTATCCAAAATATATTTTGCAAATAAAATACCTACAACAAAGCCACTGCTATTTCCATTTGTTCACCTACTTACATATTCTCTTTGTAACACCACTCCAGATCTCTTTTTGGTTATAATAGTGATTCATGAGCCTTACAAAGACTGAGACAGTTTGTTCTAATATTGCTCACATTATCCATGAGAACTACATCGTCCATGAATGGGACTGCACATAATACCCAGCCCTTCAGTGAGGGTTTTCCCAGTGCCAGCTGACATGATGCCTCAGCATATGTCAGGATGGGATTTTGCCAGCAGACAGGAGCATGCTCTGCCCTCCCTTTGAGCTGGTTGGAGATGCACAGGCTCAGCTCTGGCAGCAGAGCCTCTGCAGTTTGCCTATTGCTAAGCCAAAACCAACAAGCTTGACTGAAAGGCAGGGTTTGCTGTGCTGGGCTCAGCATGCCTGGTGTGGTTATGCAGCTCTCACACGGAGCTTCTGTGAGTCCTGCAGTCGCCTCACGGGCAGTGCTGGTGTGTGGTTGTCTGTATGGAACATGGTCAGTATTTCCTTCCATCTCCAGCAAAAAACTGCTAGTCCATATCCTAATGGCCTCCTAACCCTGCTCCAGAGGAGCATTTTCAGTCCTCTGCCACACTGCCAAGAATTTTCTGCCTTATGTGACTGGAGAAAATAACCCACAGTACTCTTGTCACTTAAATTTTGGTCATTAGATTGCCACGTGTTTAGGACACTTAACAAAGAAGGCTATTTTTCATAATTTCTTTCTTGTACCGCCGCCTAATATGATAGATGATGTTGTGGATCAGGTTTTCAAAGTTTGAAATGAGACACTAAATTAGGTTCACAGAGCATGATTTAGTCATCTGAGTCACCACTTACAACAAAATCTGCTGTTTTCACTGGGCAGATACTTGCTGAAGAAAACATTTCAATTTCTTTGCTTTACAAAATCACATTTGAGAATGAAGCTATGTGGTTTTTTGCTTGTAACATGGCTATTTCTATATGCACAGGTTATTTAATTTGTAATGTTTGTGTTTTCATTTGTATTTTCTGGTATTCTTACCATGTATATATTTCTCTGGAAATAGTGACAACTGTATCTTAATTTTGGTCAGTGAAGAATTGTTGCTGATAGGATATTTAGTAATGTCTTCACTGACGAGACTGTTTCGCCTTTGAGCCTTAATGTTACACTTTCCATATGTAATTATCATATTAATGACTTTAATTTTGATTTAATTTTTATGAATAGCCAAAAGCTCTGTTTTTTTACAAGTAGAATCAAAACTAGAGCTGCATTTTTCACTTTTGCTGTATCTGCTTTATTTCTCAATAGCAGTGCAAAGAAGAACCTAGTTACAGATATGCTGAATATTCTTTCTCAGGGGTAGTGTTGGTGTGTCCCTGATGGTTTAAGGGCATAATTGAGGTACTTTGTGCAGCTGGTAGATGTGGAGGAGGGATATCAGGGCCAGGAGGGTATCTCTGGTATTAATGTGTCTGATTTCTTCCAGCACAGTGAACCCTTTTGATCTGTAGTGGTTTATGTAATACAGAACAGCTTTCAGGGTATCTTTAATTATGCCTGTGGACATTTTGGCCTGGAAAGTGAAATGAGGCTTTAGAATCACCTTTCACTCCCAGCTGTGCTGATCTGAAACTGGCACAGCTTGTTACCCACCTGTAAGGGCAGGGATCAGGTTCCTGCTCTCCTGAAGGCCACTGGATGTGTGGCACCCTGGGCTTCGGGAGAAGGTGCGGGTGGCTCTCAGTCCTTCTGTCAGAGCTCCCAGTGCTGTCAGGGTGGAATAGCAATATATCCATCCCAGGCTCAGACATACATATCAGCTGTCATGGCATGGATCTGCAGATCAAATCGAGATTTGAGACACCTCACAGGACCTGGAGACCTGGCTTTGGGGTTTCAGATTGCTAAGGAGCACAGTGAGGCAGCTGCACTAAGCAGAGTGTATCCTAAAAAGAGACTGAGCCATTGTACTTGTATCAGTGCTCTCAGACACATATAGAATAAATGGATTGATGATATGATGCATCAACTTTATTAAAAGTTTCTCAGAAATGATATTTTTCAATTATGCCACTTTCTAGGGGTATTTTTCAGTGTGTTATGAAGATGAAATATCGTATTTGTAGTGCGTAATGTGAAAAAAATAGTTTCAACCTGAAAATTAATGTCCTAGCATTTGAACTTTCAGGTATGATGGTTAATTTTCACGGTCTATAGCAAATAAAAAAAGAAGATTAATTCTTTTTGAAAGTGCAAGAGGTGATCTCATCCATGTCATACTAAGTCTGAGGACTAACAGTTATTTAAGTTCTCAAAACTTCTTAAAATTGAATGCATTGTTCACAGCAAGTGGATGAAAACCTTGTGACTGAGATCAGAGGTAGAAACAGCTATAACAGAGTAGTGTGTAAGCCAGTTTAGCTGAAATTGAGTCTCCCATGATTGTGAATGATGAAGTTGCATCTGCTTGTCTCTTTTTTTGTTTGTTTTTTTGTGGGTTTTTTTTAATTGCTTTTTTTGTATACCAGTACTTGCAAAGCACTGAGACTGAAATTCAAAACAGAAGTAATCTTTAAAAAATATTTTCCCTTGGAAAACAAATAGATCTGTCAAATTATTTTTTGCTTCCTATCCCATACTTGACATCAGTAAAATTACTGAAAATTGCATTTCACTGTGTTTATTAAAGTTGTGCTCCTATGCAGTAATACACATAAGACATCTTATACTGCCTAAAGGATTAAGTTAAGCTCCTTTGTCAAGCCCGTTGGTATGGCAGGACTGTTAATCTTTAACTGTCAGAGGCTGGTTAGATCCTTCTTTAGGCTGAGGCCATGGCTAAGTGCAAAGAAATTAAAACGAATAAACTCCTAGTATTTATGCTTTCATATTTTTGCACAGAGCAATCAATAAAATGAGAAGCTGGTTTAGACATACATATTTCTATAAGAAGATTGTATTTCAAGCTGTTATTTAGCAGCATCATATTTGCTTTATGTTTATCATCATGAAATATGAAGACAAAGTTGGCAGTCTTCAAAATACTAAATTCATGAAAGTAAGATATGCACAGGGTGACATCTCATTGAAAGGAGGACAGAGGATAATTTTGTGAACCCATATTTCCTAGTTAAAATTCCATAGAGTTATCTACAGTATGTCCATGTTTTATTATTACATTAGTAATTATTCTTCCATTTTCCTTTCAAATTACAACATTAAGTCACAAAAGAAGAAATATGTTGTAGTTGCAGCATATTTAGACATGAAAACACTTGAAACAAAACTGTATGAGAAAGAAGATGAAGCTGGGAGGCAAAGTTAAATTAATTGTGAAAGATAAAACTTAACATTTTAGCCCTAAAAGGGTACAGAACTGGTTGTAAGGAACCATGGTATTGTGCTATAGGTATCAAAGGTTCGTGTTTCACTGTGGATGTCTGCACCACTTAATCAATGTTGTTCTAACTAAAATTTTTGAGGAGGAATTTTTTAGTAATTATCTGATAATAGCCAACTAGTGCAATTTATAAAAATATTAATCATTGAAGTTATACAGGTTGTATGTTGAAGCAGTAGGTAAAATACACTGCAAAGAAGCTTTTGAGTATGATAGGTGCCTAAATTGTACTTTTCTAATCAGGCTATATATTTTTTTTTAGTCGTAGGAAAATAAGCCCTCAATAAATACAATTTTTTTTTACATAGTCCTTCAAGTATAGTTTCAAGTGGCTGTTTTTGCATTTTATGCACATATAACCTTCCCATTTTTATGAAACAAGAGATTCTTTCCCTCAAATCATTAAATAATAATTCTTTCTGCTTACGTATCACCTTGCTTCTGAGGATCCCCAAGTGCCATAGAAGCATTAAATGGAGTCTCCTACCATAAAGTACAGGAGTATTAATTCCTTATGACGTAGGAGGATAGTGGAACAAAAAAGTTCAAACCAGTTTTGGTCTTGAGTGTCCAAAGAGGAATTTAATGTAGGAGTTTGGAAAGCTCTGGAATGTTGAAAAGTGAGGGGACTCAACCTTGGGATAGGCCCACAAGCAATCAGTAGATTGAGATACCTGGCTTTCATTCATGGCTTGGAAGTTAAATGTCAGACCTCCATTCAGTGTAGCACTGAAGTTGTATACAGGGGATTGGGAGAGTGATGCACCTGAAGTGGATTTGAGATGCCTGCTCTGCTGTACAGACTGCCCATCAGAAAAACACTTCAGCTGTGCTTTCAGTCCAGCCCTTCTGCTTGTACAGGGCTGTGGTGGGGGATGGTTTAGCTCAGGTAACAGATAACAAAAGAGAACAAAATCTGTGGCTTTGAGTCACAGATCTTACATGGAAATGGTGTGTAGAGGTTTGAGTTCCTTCTCCAGGAGCTGTTAAAACACATATTTTGAGTTGGAGATTACTACTCTTTGGAGCTTTCCAAAGAACTTTCTGATCTGTTTTATGGAGCTGTGTAACTCCTCCAGCTTCATCGTAGGTGGCAATGTTGGATGTCCTGAGAGCCTGCCAGATTTACCCTGCAGACACTCAGAGAAAGCAGTTCCTTAAATGCAAATTTGGGTGGTGGCTGAACCAGGCTTTTGTAGACCACACTTCAGGTTCTGGCTTTCAGATTCTCTCAAAGTGTCATCAGCTATGTCTGAGACACTGAGATCTCATTCTAAATTAGTGCACAGGCACTTAAATTAATGCCCTCATTTTTAGAGCATATTGAGCCACATACACTGCAACAACTCTGGTGGCTTAGGGCAGGTTAACTCTTTAGGCATAATAGTTGATGTGCACAGCAGGGCTGCACATCACAGTGTTTTGGGCTCTAATAAACTTCAATGGGCCATGCACACACAGGCACTGAACAGCATTAAATAGGAGCCCTCGAGTCCTTAGGGAAACAGTCTATTCATCATACTGGCACCAACTACTTGTTTTACACTAATTTATTATGCCTTGAAATATTTGGTGTATATTTTATACGGTACTGTATCATGCATATTTCTTATATGACATTTTGTTAAAAATACATTATGTTTAAAAATAAAATACGTGCATTTCATTGATGGGGAGAAGAGTCATGATAACACATTTTAGACTTCTTTTCACATATTCAAATAGTCCTATCTTAGTTTAAAGCAAAAATAAAATCCATTCCTGGCTCCAGAAGATGACCAACAAATAGGATGATTTAAAAGATATTTGAATATAAATGTAGCCAGTAACTGACTGATGGTTTTAGAGTATGAAGTCTATCATACATTCCTATGAAACAGGAGTAGTTTGGGAAGAGCAGGAAAAAATGCTACTGTATACCTATGAAGAACATCTTTAAGCACGAAGGTAGAAGTAGTGTTTAGGCTGCCAACCGAGTCCTTAACCTCTCCAGGAATGCTGATCCAGAGTTTCCTTGGACACTGGGTTGTGGCAAAATCCCTTGTGTTGTGACTGTGTTTGATCTAGTAGAGTAAAACAGTGGGTCTCTTTAAATTCTGTAGACTGTAAGGGCATCCACTGTATGCTTGGTCTTTAGATAGTCCTCAGTTTTCTTCGCCTAAAATTTGCAAAGTCTTAAGAACAAGTATGGAAATTATAAATACAAGAGTGCAGATACAAAAGGTTTCAATTATTTTATGTATAGCAGTAGTGAGATACGAGGAACTGGGTACAGAAATACAGGATTTATGAAGTATGACCTTTGAAAAAAATTGAGGTCTTCTTTCAGGCTTAACATTATGCAGCTAAAGATTAAATGACCTCAGTTTTCTTTGCTTTCTATGGATTAGGAATAAATATTTTTCTTTTCCCTTCCAAAGGGTAAAAATAAAGATAAGACAGTTTTATTCTTCTCATTTAAATTAGGAAAGTTTGAGAAGAGAACTGCGAGTAGTGAATCATGTTATCATGGATAACAAAACTGCAATAAAAGCAGTTGTGCACCCTTTTCAGAGTGAGGGTGTACAGACCAGGCCATCCTGATCAGACACTGAGATACACTGAGATGTTCCTGCCACAGTGTTGTAGCTTAAGGTGGATACATGACTTGCAAATGGTGAACCCTGGCAAATCATCCATCAAGTGATGTTGACACTCTGTCAGGGAAAGCAGCCTCAAATAACTTTTTTTCCTTTATTATAATCCATCACTTCTTGTGTGTCTCCTAACACTCTTATATTGACAGACATTCTTGTAACTCTTTTTCCCTTTGTATGTCTTGGGAGAACAAAAGCACAACATTGGGTGACTGCAGCCATTCCCACATGCTGCTTTGCAGAGCTGGCCAGAGACACACAAGGTCAGGAAATGCTAGGAATGAAATATCATTATTCAAAGAACCCAGCCTTGCGTCTTCTAAAACTCTGTGGAATTCTCCCCTGGAAATCGGTGGAAGCAGGATTAGTGCCCAGGTCTGCAGCCCAATCAATTGTTATTAGCAGAGGCTGCCATTCTGCAGGCGCAGGCTGCAAGATGTGAAGCTTCAGATGCTGATCACCTCTCCCATGTAGGCACATCTGCTGTGAACTGTTGAAGTCTGTAGATCAATAAAATTTGAAGACAGCAAGGGCAAGGGTCAGAGCAGCTCTGTCAGGTTCGTAGAGATTAGGAAAAAGAGTGAGAGGCTGCAGTCTGGGGCAGCTGAGGGAGCTGAGTTGTTTGGTGGGGAAAAGGAGGCTCAGGACACAGCATTGCTTTGAAAGGAGGTTGTAGACAGGTGAGAGTTGGTCTCTTCTTCTAGGTAATAAATTGCTTTGCTGAAAGGGAGGTCAAGCATTGGAGCAGGCTGCCTGGGGATGTGGTGGAGTCCCCATCCCTGGAAGTGTTCAGAGCACACGTGGATATGGTGCTCACAGACATGGTTCAGTGTTAACGGTGACAGTGCTGGGTTAATGGTTGGACCCTCATTGGTCTTTTCCAACCTTAACAATTCTGTGGTTCTGTGATGAGTGACACTGAATCTTTGTCTTTTTCTTCTCTGAACTATCACTGAGCTCAAGTCCCTGGAGTTCCCTGAAGGGACAGGACTTCCTTGCATAAACCACTGACCTTTATTCTTGATTATCTTTGTGAACTGGTGCTGTCTTTCAGTTAATTGAACTTTGTAATCAGGGAGCTAAGAGGGATAAAATAAAGTGACAGATTTTGCTGCTGGTTAGATGTTAATGTGAGTACTGAATACCTTTTAAATATGTTATTCTAAATCTGAGAAAACAGAGAAAAGCTCTTGTATGTATTAAAAAGCCTAGAAAAACAAACCAAACAACATTTGGCTGATGAGATTGAAGGATGTGTCACATGACTTGAAACTGGAGATTCAGAAATCATTTATAAGGGCAAAACTACTGTGCTTTTGTATACTTTTGCATGCTTTTTTCCAGAGATTTACTATTTTAAATATAAATCCTGTTTGTAATATTACCACACTGCAAGTGACTTTGGGTTTTGTCCTGTAGCTGAGACTGAAAGAGAAATTCAAACAGCAGAGTATTTCTGGAACTGTAAGACTGTATTCCTCTTGTTCCTTATTGAGAGTTAGAGCAGCTCCATGCCATCTCTAAATTTATGTTCTCCTTTTGGTACTACCATTTGCAACGGTAAACAGAGTAGTTCAATTCTGTACTGTTTCCTGCTGTTTATATTAATGGCTGAGGGAGATTGGTGTGAAGCCATTTTTGGACGCTTCACAATATCTGCCCACTTGTACGCTCCTATATAATATTTTAAAAGTATGAAATGCACTTAGTGTAAAATAGATCCAGACTAACTAGTCCTGTTTTGGCATCTTTAGATTAAAACCCCAGCCCTTCAAGTGAATCTCTCTGTGTCTGGATGTGCCTCAGGTTTCAGAGAGGGTGTCCCCAGCCAAGAAAATTTAGGCTCCATGTCATGAGGTGCTACAGTCTGTCCATACTGGAGCATATGGTTGTTAACTTTGTCTCAGGCATTAGCAGCATGCTTTGGATGAGAGTGAGAGCTCCATGTCTCCTAACCTTTGCTCAAACTCCCACTTTTCCAACACTCAACTCTCTTTCCTACGGAGGCTGTAGAGAAATAGTGAAGATACAAAACAAAAGGTATCAGCACCATCATCTGACCACAAATACAAGAGCCTTGGGATGGCATTTTCCTGTGTTAAGCATTTTTCTAAACACTGTGGACATATTCTTCTAGGACACATCCCATGAAATGGTATTTACCTGGTGCTTTGTTTTGAAAGCATTTAAGATAGGCAAATTATTATTTGGCTTTAGTGAGTGATATTTGTCAGTTCATTTGCTTTCTTAATACTGAAATGAAAATAGTAGGACAGTATGTGAGAAATTGTTTATTCAAGGCCATATAAGAAGTGAACTGCTACAAACAGTTCACTACAAACTACAAACAGACCTTGCTGTTGTTCCTGGCAATGGACTAGTTGGCTTTGAGAGCAAAGCCAACTGGACACAGTTAGAGAATAAGGTGCTTATTTATGTTAACCGTATTCCTTTAAGCCTTCTTGCAGAGCAGACTCTGAGGTGCCAGGTGCTTTCAAACAGGGGACAAGGAGACACTCCCATTCCGTTGAATGTTCTTTTCCCATGGTGTACCTCGCTCCTGCAGAGCTCTTCTGGAGTGCTTTGAGCCCCTGTGGTAACAAATGGATCAGTGTTACGGCTCTCATTCTATAGATGAATTTCAAAGTGGTAGTTTCACTATAAACTAGGCAGCCCATGGCTTCAGAGTGATCCACAGGGGTGCTTCTTAGACTGAAAGGCAGCCTGGGCTGTTTGCTGGGGCATTCTCTCTTTCCTGGGCAATGGCTGTCCGGGAGGATCCTGCCAGCTGATCAGGAGGTACAGCCTGCCTAGCTGGCATAAGAGTTTCTCAGTTCACATCTGTACCCCCACTTGCTGGACCTGCTGTGTGTCTGCTGTGGTTGTTTGATGAAATATAACGAATTCTTACTTGTTTTAAGGGGCTGACTTACAGTCAGGAAATGGGATAGAGACCGATGGCAGGTCTTTTTTGCCCAAGAAGGTAACTGGTGATCAATCTCTCCCTGTCCTTACCCCAACTCAGGAGCCTTTTGTTCTATTTTCTCTTCCCTGTCCTGCTGAAGAGGTGAGTGACAGAGCAACTTTGGTGTGCACCTGGTGTCCAGCCAGGGTCAACCCAGCACAGATGTTTCCACTTTTGAGTTAACCAACTGTCCTACAAAGTAGTGTAACTAAACTGTTTAGATCTGGCACCAGGTGAAGCATCATAATCCTTGGAAAACTATACACAGGGCATCACAACCTGTATTTTGCAAGCAGTTGACATGTACTTTTTTGTGGAATGATTCAGTGCTGTTAATTTTTATTTTACCTTGTGCAGCATATTTAACTGCGAAACTAGCAGGCATTCTTTGGTATTTAATCCAGTGACATCTGTGAAATTGTTACTTTTGAAGATATGGGCAAGGGGACACCAGATTCAATATTCTCTCATAGGTAAAGCTTATGGAAAGACTCATCAGTTGTGGCAGTCAAGATTTGTCTTTCAGAATGGTCCATCTTCTTATTTGCAGTAAAAGTGAGGGTATGGATGGGATTTGTAATTCACCTGTAGTGAAATTGTGATATATGGTGGATTTGGTTTAAAAAAGGAATGGTTTGTGCTTTGAAGCCCAGTGAAGACAATATAAATCAGCTTTTAGTTATATTGTAGCTGTGTTTACCTCGAATTATTTTTGAGACACCAGTGCTAAAATGGAACATAGTGTAACATTTGTTGTAAAGTCAGAGAAACTCGCTCCTTGGTCTTCTTTTGGTGAAGGTTAAATCCTGTGTTGGAGAACAGTACTTTCAAAAATCCCAATTGCACTTCATATATCATCTCAGGGTGATTTTTTTTTTAAGTTCTTTTTCCTGTGTGTTATTTTCTCACCTCAGTGGAGTCTGTTGCTGTGCATCCAAATGAAACACACTGTTAAGATGTGCAATATTTGAAAGCCTCTGCTCTAAAGTCCAGTGAGACACATTTTCTCTTTTACTAGTAGATGGTGATAACAGAAGTCTCTAATCTCATTTGTTTATAAAAAACACCCCATAGCACTTGTGTGCTTTAAAAAAGCAGGAGGTAGAAGAGGCATGATTAAGTTTGTAAAAATTGTGAGAAAAATGTTCCTTCTGCAGTAACAATACACTTATATTAGTTCAGTATTAGTGTTTTGGAAGACAGAGGGAGAGTCTTTGATTCAGAAGTTAATGTCCTGATGTCCTGCATAAAAAAAACTTAGTATTTACATTAATATGTTTGTGACATAACTGCAAAATGGCATATTGATACCTTTTACTATTTATAATTTGCCTTTCTGACAATATTCTTTTTTTTTTTTTTTTATGTATCTCTTTGAAAGAGACAAGCTAGCAAATTTGGTTTTGTTTATGATTATTCTCAGGTGTGTATTGTTATTCTTGGAAATTACAGAATCTATCAACTCTTCATAGACAGGTTTAGTATGTAGCATTATTATTTTATTCAAGCCTTTAAATTTGACCTAAATTGATTTATTTGGTATTTTGATATAATTGTCTGTGCTTGTGTTAATACTGTTTTCCAGAAGATTAGGCATATGCTATAGAATCTAAATTCCAGGTTTTTGTGAGAAAATTGCTGATGATTTCAGTGTTTGATTGAGATAGAAAATTAAGTTTGATAAGGGACAGACAAGAAGCAAGTGGTAAGAAAATAATTGTCAGATGAACTCTCCGTGTACTTGTCATTCACCTGAGCAATTTTCTCCCTGTTTGTAGGTCCATCCTATGCTTCTAGATGTCACAAGTCTCTTATTCCTTTGTGCTATTCTTAAATGTAAATGTCAACTTAAATTTGTGTCTCAGCCTATTTTGTTGAAAACATGGAAAAAGGCTAAAAGGTCAATTGTATTTATCTTAATGCAAATTATTTTCAGTAATTGTATTTTTACCCCTCATTGATTCTAATGGGACATAATATAAGTGCCCTAAAATCAATATAAAATACAAAGTACTATTTATAGCATTATCAGTTTAAAAAAGAGTAATGCCCATTAATATTCATGTGAGTTTTGTATGTGAGTTTTGTATGTGAGTTTTATTAGCTGTGCAGTATAATTTATCAGATAGGGTACACTGAATCCCATTGAAATCAGTGAGAAATACATATGTGACTATTCACTGTGCTCATTTATTGTATAACTGTTTGATTATTTAGAGCTGCTAAGGGTTTATTACCAATATTCTGGCCCCTTTCTCCACCTCCTGAAGGGGGTTCTCTGAAATTCAGTACTTTCCCAAACTATCCACTCAAACACTTCCTTCAGTAGTGCATCCTTTGGTTGTGTCTTCTGGAATGTTAATGACTAGTTCTTCCTTAGGGTTATCTTGGTTTTCATCCTGAATGTCAGGTAGCCTGATGTGGTGAACACAACATTAGGCATTCCAAGTATGTAGACAGAACTTTGATCTTGTACTTGGTTAGAATTTATTAAATGAAAATATCATGCATTAGATTCTGATGTCCTGGAGTCAGTACCAAATTTATCACTGACTTCTGTGGGGCACCTTAAGTAATAAATACAGAAATATATTCTGTGATTCTATTGTTATTGAGGGGAAAAAAGTATTCTTTACTTTGGGATGTACAGTCTCTTGTCTCAAGCAAGCTGAGAGATACATTTCCTTTTGCTTCATTTCCCAAGAACTTCCATTTCTGTAGAACTGAAAGCCACAGTCCTGCTAGCACACAGGCTGTTGAGCTGTTGTAGTAGTTGTAGTTGTATCAGGACTTTGTTTAGTTATGTATGGGACAGACATGAGAGGTTGTACTGTAGATCTGCAGTACTAAAACCAAAGCATGCTGAAGGACTGAGTTGCTCTAGCTTGAGTTGTAATGGACTCGTATCTATGGCAGAATGCATTTATACTGGAGAGATACATGCAGAATGATGGAATTGTAGAATATTTTAGTTTGGAAAAGTCCTTTAAGCTCATCAAGTCACACTGTTAACCCAGCACTGCCAAGTCTGTATATGTGTGTGTGTGTGTTTATATATATATATGTATATGTACAAAATGAGATCATAAAATAGATTATTATAATGTGCACACTGGAAACTATTTTGGTTCCTGGAATATGAGAAAAGCTGAAATATGGAGGAACTTGTGTCATGAATCTTAACGCTGTAGCAATGGGGTTCTTGAATTAGAAACTTGACTTGTTCATACACCATCTACTTGCAGCTTTTAAGCTGAACTGATTAAACACCTGTCTCCGATCCTATACGTTCATTAGCACAACCTCTAGCTTTTTAAAATCATAAAAGTGTTTTGAGCTTCGTAGCTTTCCTTCGTTTTGGAGTAAAATTCTATAATTTTTTTAAAAATTATTTTTAAGATTCTGATTTAAGTTCAACTGCTGTGAACACAATGTAGTATCATTCAGTCTTTTGAAAACTTCTGCAATATTGGTAAAATGATTCCTACTGTCTGCATGAGGCTGGAACTAACACAGTTCATATACTTTCCTCTGTAAGTTAGGTCTTTCACTTTGGGTGTAAGAAAAGTCCTTTTCTATGTTCTTTTGTGTTCTCTGCAGGATTTCATTGGTGTTTTGCAAGTGTGTCTGAAGAGTTGGTGTGCCTTTGTATGAACTTAATTCTTGTATTTTAAGATAGAAGTGTGATACAGGGTCTGATTTTTTGCACAGACCTAGGGAAAGGAGTAGAATTCAAGCACTTTTTAATCAACAAGTGTAGTTTCTTTACCTCTAATAGCTCATTTACCTACTGCTGGTTTTGTATTGTAGAAGATTGGGATTGAAATTTTCCTCCCTGGAGCAGTAATTTGAAAGTCAGAGCAGCAGCAGCCACAGCCTTCAGTGCTTTTCATCCTGCGGGGTGCTGTGCCTGCAGTTCACCCTGGAGCCATCCTGTGTGGGGTTTGTGCTGTGTGGGGTTCATCCTGTGTGGGGTTTTTCCTCAGTGGGGTTCATCCTGTGTGGGTTTGTCCCCAGTGGGGTTCATCCTGTGTGGGGTTAGTCCTCAGTGGGGTTCATCCGGGTTGGGTTTTTCCTCAG
>VZRO01005011.1:25082-83621 GCA_013397915.1 Daphoenositta chrysoptera
CAGTGGGGTTCATCCTGTGTGGGGTTAGTCCTCAGTGGGGTTCATCCCGTGTGGGTTTGTCCTCAGTGGAGTTCATCCTGTGTGGGTTTGTCCTCAGTGGGGTTTGTCCTGTGTGGGTTTGTCCCCAGTGGGGTTCATCCTGTGTGGGGTTCATTCTCCCGCCCTCTCCCTCGGGCGCTTTCTCTCCTGTAAGCACCTCCTGCTGTATTATGTGGTTTGGTTGTCTGGTAGGTGGAGTGAGCTTTTGATCACCGTCCTTTTTTAGCCAGTTTTGATGTCAGGAAGAAAGCTGATGAATGGGTTTTCTTCTGCTCCTATCTGCGGAGATGTGTTTGAAGGAACATGAGTTGTGTTCCCACTTACTGAAGAAATTCTCTTTAAAAATTATCTCATGTCAGTATCCATTACATTTTCTAGTACTCTCTTTGAGACTTCTGGATTTTATCTACTCCATAGATACTATTCCTCATGAAATTTCACGTTCTTGCCTTTAGCCCTGTCTTCTTCTTTGCTTTCTACTTTCTACTTCCTGCTTGCTTAGGTAATCCTGTTTCATGTTTTGTTTTACTTCTGCCTTTCAGTTTTCCCAGACTTTAGTTGTGTCTTTGTGCTAAGTACATCTTGGAGGCTTATGGCACTAATCAGGGCTTATGATGCTTGTTTTGCCTATTACATATAAGACGGATCAATACCTCAGCTTGATTCCACCTAAGACTTCCATGTCTTTAAACAGGAATTAGGTTTGAGCCCCATAACTCTGGCTAATGCTAGACATCACATCTGTATTCCAACTACTGAGGACAGCTTTCCTGTTCGGGAACAGATGGAGACTTGGAGGACTGTAACTCCTCCGTGACCATGGTCAAATTACCCAAAACTCTGAGCTCAAAAAAGCCAGGCCTCCCTGGAGTAAATCTAGTCAGGCATCAGCCTGGAGCTGGGCAGAATTTCTCAATCCTGTTTAATTACACAGGTCTAGCTTTAAATAAACCTGTTTCTGCAGGTGCATTAATTTTGTCGTAGAAAGTCTTAATCCTAAAAAAGAGGGGGTTTAAATTTAAGCATTGAACATATCTATGGTTAATTACAAACTACACTGTAATACAAGTAAGGTTAAATTTGATGCCATGTACACAAATCTTCATATTAGTTACTAATTTAAAGCTATCCTATATGGTCGGTTATTTGCAGCTGTGAATATTCTTTGTTATTATATATCAGGAGCTTTTTATGGGTAGCTTGTTTGTTTGACTACAGTTGTAGATATGTTCTGACAACTGTAAACATTTGTTTTTCCTTTCTCAGTGACTGCTTGGAGAACAAAATTTGCCTTCTAAAATCCTAATGGAGTTAAGTGTCAGGAATAGTCCAGAATATAACAAATGTTATTTTAGCTATTTAATGGATAAATTAATAACCTGCACTTTGCAATTTTTAAATGGACATTCATAAATAACCTGTGGGACCTTTGAGCATTGCTGTATGTTGTCCTAAAATGAGGCTGTGGTTTGGTAACTCTAGTTTGTGGAGAAATTAATGATATTGAGTATGCAAAATTGCTTTAATATGCAGTAGATTTCCCTGTGTTTTGAAGATCAAAGAAAACATAAACATGGAAACAAATAGGATCTATTTACTTATTTTGCTCTAAGAGAAAGTGGAATCTCAAGTGAAATTAAGTTTATTTTAATTATTGATGTAATATCAAATAACTTGCATGGCAAGAATGTTTCTTCAGTTGTTTTTAAGTGAATGGAGTGGATCTGAAAGTGTTGCATGTAGTTAATACACTTTGTGTTTACCAGTGAGCCATGTCATAATAGTAGTGAGAGGATGAGTTTTTTTCATCGTTCTCCCATACTATACTGTATATAAAGGGACCAGCCTTAAAAACCCTATATTTCATTATCAATATATCTGGCTTCTTGTAGGGACAACCTACCAGAAAGCAAAAATATAAAAAAAATTTAAGAGGTTTTTTTTTTTTAATTGTAAATATTTCAAAACCAGATTTTTATATTTCATATAGCATATTTTTATATTTGGAATTTTTCTAAAAGAAAAAGCATTTTAGGAAAACCAAGTAGACCTGATATTGAGAGGGAAAGCAGTTTCCAGGAGGCTTAGGTTTTGCTTGTTTTTCTAAATTAACAATTTTCAAAACAGAAGTGTTTTTGAAGTATTTTCTGTGAAGAGAATCTGTGTTCAAATTGTGACCATCATGAGTATTTTGCTTTTCTTCAAGATTAATAGGTTAGTAATGGCTATGATGGGATATTAGTTGGAGAGGTGAAGATGTGCCATTAAGAACTTGTATTCATCATGCAAATCATTCATTGCCTTTCACAGTCCTGTCAAAATATTTCAAGTTTGACCACTAAATATATGTAACTGAAATATTTACCTGCATCTGTAAAGATTTCGGGCCAGGACTCACCTAGCCCCTTCTAAACAACTCTCCTTGACTCTTAGTTAGTGCCTTCACTGTATAATTTCAGATTCTTAAATGAAAATAAAGTCCTGAAAACACAAAACTTATTTTGTAGTCTGTAATATTCTGTTATGAACAGCATCTGATGCAGTAATTCAAGTTCCAATGTTACAGTATGTCAGGGGTTCAATGAATAATCAGGGCAAGTCACATTTCTCTGTACTAACAAATTGGGTGTTTTCAAGTGTACCATATTTTCAACTTGATAAATGTTTAATGATGACAGCATTTAATTATGTGTTCAAATTCCAAAGATTGTGTTTATCATGAATTATTTACTAGGAGAAGATTTTATTCATTTTTTTGTTCAGTATGGATTACTTTAGGAAAAGGGACTTCAGAATTGATTTAATGCCTGTTTAATACTTAACTGACTTTGGCTTTCTGATGCTTCATAAAACCTTTGATGGGGGGTGAGGGGTGGTACTGTTTAGTCAAATATTTAATCTTTATTTCCAGGTCACAGGATATTCTGAGTTGGAAGAAACCCAAAAGGATCATCAAGTCCAACTCTTAAGTGAATGGCCCATACAAAAGTTGAACCCACCCCCATTTTCAGTTTCATGTTGTACCTTAAGATATGAAAATGCATGAATTTTTGTGCATTTCTGGTCAAAGTCTGTTTGAGAAGGATCAGAGTAAAGGACATTATCTTTTGGAACAGAGAGACAAATTGATAGTCTGTGTAAATCGGCATACACTCCACGAATCCTTCAAAGTACAGGTTATAGAGTGGATTGGTTTGTCTTTTATTCAAGGATGGTTAAATTCTACTCAGTACATTTGGTCACATGGGTCAAGCTGGGCTGAACTGCCCTTTCTGTAGTTGTAGCAGATTGCTGTGAGTGCAACAAATTAGCGTTATTTTGGCTGGAGAGCTGGAAAGAAATGAGCACTGGGATGCTGTTGGTGAGGTAGGGTCCCTAGGGAATTGCAGTAGAGAACCTTTTCTGTTACTGTGTATTTATTTTAAGGCACAAGTGGGGGAACTAAGCCCAAATGTGCTGGGAAGTCTGTAAACATGTAATAAAGAGACCGATTGCTAGACCTAAAGAATTTGAGGACTAAGTCAAATGAAAGACAGTAGGTAAGGCAAGAAGTTGCAAGGAAAGCATAAAGTAACAGGTGACCACTACAGTGTACTTGTGGCTGAACTCTGAGAGGTTTTTGTAAGTATTGCTAAAAGTATTATAGATACTGATTATCTCATGTTGATACAGTTATATGGAAGTTTAAATAATGTAACTGTATCAAACACCAAGAAAAAAAAGTGAAAAAGAAAGTTGAGTCGTCAGAGGATAAAATAACTGAACTACCTACAAATGTCTGTCCTGCTTACATGAGCCTCTGCAATGAAAGTTTCCTACAGCATTGCAAAATGTCCCGAAGGTTCTAAACTCCTATAACCCAAAGTGATTTGTTTTGTTAGTAGAAAGGAGGTTCTCAGTACACGTGTGAGAATGCAAGCCTGTGTGCGTCACTCCTGGTTAGGCTGACTGGGTATGGTAGATAGAATGAAATGTTTTACAGTGTTTAAAAATACACTAGGTGAGATTATCAACTACTTACTAGGCTGCAGAGGAAGGTTGAAATACTTCTTTAGAGCACTGATATCAAAGCAACATGTCTGATGCATGTGAAACATCTACTCTGGGGATTACTTCACGTATCAGGTACATTTTTTAGTGAATGCCTGTATGCCTGTTGCTTTCTCAGATCAGCTATCTTGTGTCCTTGTATTTGGTTGTGATCCATTAGGAATACAAAAGGCCATATTTTTCATACCACTCCAGCATCTGCAGAGGTATCACTTCAGGCATACAGTGAGAGTAGGAGTTTTTGGAATATGCATTTTAGTGGCATATGAATATTAAAGAATTTTGGCATGATACTTTTAATTTTTGAAGTATGTTCTGAAGGAGCAATCTTAATATTTAGAATAAGTTTTGAAAGAAAGATTCAGCCTCATTTGGGTTTGCTGTTGTGACACTGCTCATCAGCTGTGTAACACTGTGAGATACTTCAGTGTCTGTCAGACTTGTAATCTGATGAGCTATACTTGGAATAAACCTGAGCTGATGAAACAATCAGCGAGCCTCTGGCTCTCTGGGAACTGATTAGTGAAAATCTAACTGGTCTTTGCTCATGTGACTCAGAGCACTGTGTTCTATGTACTAAGGCTGAACCGTGGAGATTTTGCACCGTGCCTGACCATTATTTAATGCTAATAGCTGCTAAGGGCACGGTCGCCTTATTAGAGAGCCGACACCCTTGCAAACATCAGAACTGTGATTATGTAAATACTTCAGTATTTACTGACAGGTTGGGGGGTTTCTTATTGATATTCCAGACAGCTCTGGTCATTTTTCCATAGATATCAGTAGTGCAGTGACTGCTAAATGTAGAGGAATGATTGATTCAAATTTATGCATGTTAATTTTCAAACTTCTGTCTAGACTCTGTAAAATTAACCAGTCATCCACGGAGATATAACTGAATTTCAAGGTATTGCTTGACACAGTCTGACACGTGCTCATGTGACACCGGCACAAAAGGCAGCGACTGCTTGCTGTGTAGCTGCGGTATGACACATACTATACAATATGTGGAATATACTATTCCCTGCATTTGGTCTGTAATAAATGTACTTAATGTGGTTCAGGGAAACCTTCTATTGGAGAAGGATTTGTACAAACCAATTGATGTGATTACTCGCATATATCAGATTATGGGATTGGCCCCGATGTCTGTGGGTTTATTTGAAAGTACAGTCAAGGTTTGTGGCTTTCATCTGCAAGCAAGAAAGAATACTACAAAATAAACTGATTTAGTGTTATACTGAGTGACTTGATCCAAAATCTGTCTAATAATAATTCAGTGAAATTCCAGAATGTCTTTGGCACTCTACATTAGTATCAAGTAATTATCTCCAGCTAAGATAAAATGAGGGTCAAGATTGGTTCTGGCTCCTAAAGCTGGAGTGTTGCTTGCATTATTGAACGTGTGAATTTAAGGCTGCATTAGGAAGAGATGAAAAAAAAATTCTCCAAAGTGAATTACATGGTGACTTTTTTGAAAGATGGTCTCAAGTTGTTTTTAGAAGTTAAAGGAGGATTATTGGCAATTAAATCTATGTTGGTTGGACATAAAATGCTATTAGTGGAATACTTCTTGTGTTGAGCTTGGTATCTCACGTTTAAGGCTCTTAACTGGAAAGATCTTACTTCTGATTATAAAATGATTACACTAGGTTTATAATTTGGCATTTTATAAAACTCATCAAAATACATATGGAAGAAAGAGCATAGCCTGCTGTCTTATCCTGACTTACTCCACAGTAGTAAAAGTGTAAATGATGCCACTTGGTTAGTGTGGCTTAGGGTAGCCCTGCCATCACAGAATCGTTGTACTAAGGAGTGACAGGCAATGCCATCTGAATGTTTTGTCTGGTACCTCTAAATATTATAAATACTATTTGATCTATGTGTCCTTTATCTGATGCCTAATTTCAGATCACTGGATTTGAAACTTGTGTTGCTGTGGATGTCATGCTGCAGCACAGTTTCGGGGGCTCTCCTGCCCAGCCTATCCTTTATGACAAGACCCTTTCCCCACACATCGTCTTCTTCATGTGTGTTCCCCTCAAAACATCCAGACACTTTTTGCAGGGGTCACATAGCAGTTCTGCTTTTGCTTTGGAGAAGGATGTGAACAGCTCTTCCCACCCCTCCTGTGGCCCAGGAGCCCCATTTGAGCCCGGCCTGAGGCCCAGTGACACTGGCACCAACCCTTTAGCAGTGCCAGCCTCCAGCTGTGTGCCAGCCCTGCTCAGCAGGATGACATCCTGGCCTGGCCTTAGCACACCCTGTCCCCAGGGAGCTGCCCGTGCCCAGGCTGGGGCTGCCCCCAGCTGTCATTCCCTGGCTGGAAAGGAGAGGCTGTGCCCTGCCAGCTCCTGCTTGTGCATCCCAGGGAGCTGCTGGACCTCACTGGCACACAGGTGCCACCATAACGTGGTGGGATCAGCACCTGCTGGTTTTAATGTAATTCCGTATTTCATGGATTTAGGACCCTGATTTTACAGTGATATCAGCGTATTAGCCGTCACCGTGGGAGGGGATCAATCTGCACAGAACAATATTAATCCTTGAAACAGTTTGAAAGTGTTCAAAATTCTAATATGAGATTATTTTCTTCACTGAGGAGGGTGCTGCAAATCTCAACTGATGGATTGTGTGACTAAGCCAATTTCTTTCCTATGTGAATACATTAACTGTGATAATACCCTGAGAAATCCGGAGGGTCAGTTCTTCAAAAGTAGTTTGATGAAAATTTGCATTTATTTCAAACAGATTTCAGCATCTATCTGTTTTAAAGATCTAGGCCAAAATGTTTTAAAATCTACATCATTAAATAGGAATAATGGAATTTAACACTTTTTGGCTGTGTCTCTGTGTTAGGTGAATGTATTGGTTCGCTGTCCATCACTACTGTGATTCTCACCTAACTCTCTAAATCAGTATTTGTGTGGAGGTTTGTTGGAATTAATCACTTTTTTGTAATGATACCTGTAAATCCAAGTATAAAAATATATTCTCAGTTGTTTATATGCATTTCCTCTAGCACAAGAGGAACACTTTAGAGTATGAATTTGCATCAGAATAATTCATAAAGCAGTTTGTTTCAGGGCTGTTTATTCCCTTCCAAGCCCTCTCACAAAGTAGCCACAGTAGAATTATGAATATTGAGGTATTTTTTTGAATCACTTGTACAGTTGTCTCACAGGAACAACTTGATCCTGGACAGAGGTTTAGTAGATCGTGGGTGCAATGGATTGCAGGAGGCACGGCCAAAGAATGCAGCTGGAGATAACAGTGCTCAATGCCAGGGACAGACAACACAAACACTGACTTGAGTTTCCACGCCTATAGACTGGGTGAAGAGATCAAGCAAAGTAAGACATTATGTATGTTCACCCCAGCACATCGCAGCTAAGAGGAGAAAAGCCTCATGTAATGTAGTTGTTGGTGCTGCAGGAAAATATTTCAAATAGGTTGATGCCTGGAATCCATCTGGACTGTACCTACATCTGCCCCCAGTAGGGGAAAGTGTAGTATTTTCACAATAAAACCAGCTTTGGTTGTACTCATGAATTGTGTTGGTATTTCAGAGGAAGGTGTGTGGTTAACAGGTAGGATGGTTCTGTCAGTGTGAGTCATTTCAGATTTACCAACAGATACTCCTGTCTGAGCAGCTGTCCTGCAGAGGTCTGTTGCTTTGCTTCTCAGACAGCTTTGCCTTGTAAACATTTTGGTTCTTATCAGCCCTGTCAGGAAGCAGACAGTCTGCTGCTCTGTCTATACATTAAACTGTATTCTGAAAATGGAATTATTTGGAACACAAATGCTTTGAATAAATATTCGAGGCAGCACAGTGATACAATGCAGCTAAAATAATGAAAATGCTAGGCTCAGTGTTGCAAAGTGATAACTCCATTGAAAGCACCTTGTGGTGGTGGGTGTATTTCTGTTTGCTATAATTACACAGTGTGGAGAACTATTAATGGAAAGCCTGTTTGTACAAACCCTGAGGAGGACATCAGTGAGATGCAGAGTTCCCTTTGTGTTCATAATGGCATGCCTTTGATGTACAAACAAAAGACAACCGTTTTTTTAAAATGGTTTTTTAATCAAGAACCCCATTTTGCCCTTTTCTGTCAAAATGTGCCCTCTTTTGTTGGGACTGGTCTACGTGCTCTTTTCATTCCATTATGTTCACATCCCTAATGGAAATAGTTGTCTTCTGCCATGGGCATAGATGTATAGTGTCAGGATACCTTATCCCAGAGATGTCCTTTATTCTTGCTTTCTAAGACTCAGTTATCGTGGAACAAACACCTTTGTACCTCTAAGTCTCCATCCACATTAAGACAATTGTACCACTTTAATTACACTTCTATAATTAAATGATACCACTTCTGCACGTGCACTGCATTTCGTTGAAGACATTGCTTTTGAAGTGTTTTTTTAAGATATCCATCTTATTCCTAACGTGTTTATGTATAATCCTACCTCTCAGTACCAGTAGTCTATTATGTGTATCTAAGTCCCTGATGGTGCACTGTATCCTCAAGTCATTTAGCCCTTTCTCTGTTCCTAATGGCATGGCTGACCCCTCTGAGGCAATTCCTTGAAAGAAGATAACAGTTTTTCCCCTGACCTTGACCACAGGGCTGACTGCTGTGTTCAGCTCTCCTGAGGACACTGTTCTGTTTCCCTCAGGAATGTGAAAAAGTAATTTCCCCAGATAACAGCCAAAAACCCAATTAAGCTTAGATTAAAGAAAAAGAGGATTTATTGGCATTTTATGGAATAGAGAGAAAAGTAAAATAAAAGATAGGAGATATTAAATTGCCTGAAGTAGAGACACAGAGTGTCCGGTTTCTAGCATTACTCTTCAGTTTACTGAATAAGTGGTGGAATTTTAGCTGGTTTTAACCACATAACAGTCAAACATTGTCTCTCTCACAGCCCAAAGCCATGTCTGTCTTTTTCTGTCAGAGGTGGAAAGCCTGTGATATGCTGTCTTTGAAACACTGGTGAGGCTGGAGAACCCCCTCAGTGGCTTGGTCTCTGAATTTGATGTGAAGGTGTCAGTAGTTACAAAACATGTTTATTTTCCCTGTGGGATGCTAAAATACATGCAAATTGGACCGAGTGCACAAGATTTTAATTTCCGTTTTCCTGGTACGTTGTATTTCAGCACATGATTTTTTAACACCTTTAGTACAATGTATTTCACATCTCATTGTGATCTTCCAGAGGATCCATTGTCTTCTCATTACCTATTTGAATGGGACACTAGGTACTTCCTAGTTTCAAACAAGAGAACATGAATTATTTGCATATTTTTAATTAACCCTCTCTTTGTATAGATTAAGATTGCCTTTAGTAACTGTCAGATTTCTTGGCCAGTTGAATAAACAGCTTCTTGCATGCATTTCAATTACTGCACTATTATATTGCTAATGAGTCTAAGCAACAGTTTCTTGGAGGCAATCTTAATTCAGTGATTTCATTCACATTTTTATACAGGTACAATGTTCCAGCTATGTAATTAATGGTGCCATCTCAGCTTTAGAGGTGGATAGAGAATTAAAAATCAGCATGACAAATACATCAGGTATAATTCAAATTGTGAAGCCATGTTGTAACTTATCTTAATTTATTTTCATACCACAGAGTCCCAAACTGCTTTACAGTGTATACATAAAATGGACATTGTACAGACCAGTCTGCCCTCAGAAGGAGCAGTCAAATGTGCAGTATTTGACTTGGGAAGGTTTAGTCATGGCCAGAATAATGACTGTTGTCAACCAGACGTGCCATCTTCATCTCTGGGAGCAGACAGGGCCTTTATGGCCTTGTTGGGAAGGTTTCCTCATGACAAATGGAGCGAGCCTTGCAAGGTGAAAGGTTGAGCTTGCCAGTCCTACCAATTACAACCAAATTCCTGCCAAAACCACTGCTTATGTGTACAATTGTAAATGTTGAAGTTTCAGCAGCATCCAGAATGCTCTGTGAAGCTGTGGTGATGGACAGCTGCAAAAGTGATGGGATAAACAGCAGAAGGATGATTTGCAAATGAACCTTAGGCCTTTTGTAGTAAGAGAGAGAAAACCTGATTAGAAATAATTCTCACTATACTATTAAAACTAGGGCTCAGCTTTTTGGCCAGATAGTTCAAAGACAACTTTGGAGCTATTGTATTAGGAAAGCAACCAAAGAAATTCCAGGGTCAAATGTAAAATAGCATCAGGAAGGTCAGAGGGATAAATTTGCAAGTCAAGAAGACATTGAAGGGGATCTAATTATAGGCTTAATTGCTGTAGGTAATGACAATTCAAGCTACTATATTTAACATTGCCTGGATGGTATAACTGAGGTCATCCAACAAATGAATCAACAAATCCAAAGCAGATTTTCTGGAAACATTTAGAAAAAAAGGAGAAAGTCCGAGACCCACTGAAGCCAAGAGGACTCTTAGCAGTAAGCCAGGTTTTCCAGCAGAGCCCAGGTTTCGCCCTTAGCCCAGAAAGGCTGTGGCTTTGCTTCAGAAAACACCTTGGATGTGATAATTCATAAATTCATATATATATCTGCTTATCATTTTGCTGGAGCAATGCCCATGGTGCTCTGTGGAGTTTAGAGCTGGAGGTTGGTCCAGGGAACTGTGATCCCATTACCAGACCCAGTTCTTGCTTGTGTGGTGACTTTGGCTGAGGAACGTGGGAATATTTTGTGAGTATTTGCTCCTTAGTCTCTCCACATCTAAACTACCAAACTGTCTTCACAAAAAGCTTAAACATCTATGATGAATAGTCCTATGTAAGTGCAGTACCTTGATGCTCAAGGAGGAGACAAACAAGGCCCAGCGAAAGACTTGACTTAGGTGGGTGAAGTTAGTTGTATTTACTGCATTCCTACTTGTAGTTCACAAAAGTGGAAACAATGTGGTATTAGTTCATGGTCTATAAAACAAAATCACATTTTTAGTCTTGCATTTCAGTTGGTCTCATTTTTATGAACTTTGCAGTTGTGTTTCACTTGGGATGTATTTGGCTGCTTGACAAAGTGACTGGAGATTTATAATTCCTTATTAGTAACTGAGGGCTCTAAAGGGAATAACAGAGTACTTATTTACTTTTCTAGGTCAGACTCATGATGTAGGAGTTTAATGAACTTCTGCTAAACAGGAATTGAAGCAGAATTAAAATCTCAGAGTGCATCTGTCCAATAAGGTTATTAATCTTATTTTCCATAGGTTAGGTATTTTTTCCTTGCACAGGGCAGTTTAGGCTGCATTTTCTAAGTAATCAGCCAAGAATATGAGACTGTCATACAGAACCTGGTATTAAGTCAATGCACTGATGTGATTTTGCTCTGAAATTGCATTATGTCAAATAACTGTATTTATGTATCAGTGTTTAGGGCAGTAAGATCCCAGTTCACATGTGCTGAAAAAGAGTTCATGATTCATGTTAGCAGCCTAACTATTGCTGCAATTTTGATGCCTCTCAGATGTTGTTTGTATCAATAAGGTGGGAACTTCTCTGTCAAGAACACATTGAAATCTATCTTCAGGAAGAAAGGTACAGTATTTATGCTTCCCTGTTAGTGTGAAGGGAATACAGTGTTTCATATTCTTACAGGAGATGAACATTGGGATTTACTTGATACTACAAAATTAATGATGGAGATAAAAATGCATGAAAGGAAGACAAAAAAGTTACGTAAGTAGAGTCATGCTTTGCTTTGGACTTGTAAGGCAGGAAATAACATCTCTTCTTAAATGAGGAGTTTGTATAAGATGCAGACAGGTCTGTGAAAGTGGGTAAAATGGTAATATACTTGAAGTATTTCAATTAATACTGTTTAAGCCTTAGAGGTGTAACTGCATGTGGACATAAAATGCCATATCTGCTTGGTTTATGGAGTATTCAGTAAATATATATACATTAACATAGGTATAAGGCAGAATATAGTTATCTGGGGGAAAACCCCCGAAAAACTTATAGGCAAACCAAGAAATAATAGAAAACAATGAGCGAGGGGTTGTCTTAAATATCTATCTTTATGTTTAATCATAGCTCTGAGGAAACACCTTCCTTCACAGTGTCCTAAATGCTGGTCCTGGTCCTGAAATAAGATCCTCTGCCCCTTTTTCAATACTTGGAGATGAAGAGGAGGTCCTGTGCTTTGCCATGGAGAGTAGCCTGGTGGTTAGGGTGCTTATCTACAGTGCAGGAGGCAAAACCTTCATTCTTCCTGGGTCAGAAGTGATTTATAATTCTTTCTCAAGGATACAACCCTGATCTTTAAATGACAAACTCACGTGAGGGTTGGACTGCTTTGTGCTTCTGGTTGAAGCTGTGCCTGTGGGCACAGAGGTCCAAGGGAATGGGAGTGTGAGCTGAGTGCTGGGAGGAGCTGGGTTCGGCCACTGCTCTGCCTCTTGTCCAATGCCCATTTTACAGAGAGCTCGTGGAAGCCCTCGGGGCACTGATGAGCTTCTTGAGCCATCAGGCAAGCTTGTTGTGCAATCTCTTCACCATCTCCCCTCCTTATTCACTCTTTGGCTTATTTCTGCATTAACTCATGGAAAGGAGTATTGAACTTAAAATTAATTTTCTGCCTTACTCCTCATCAACCAAGTGGCCAACTGGCAGAGAGTTTAGAATCCTAATTACACTCTATGATACAAGAAAGAAAGCACTTGGGATCCAAATATTGAGCTAGGCTCTAAGAGATACAGGAGAAAAACTAGGCTCTAAGAGATACAGGCATTTTATTAAACAAATCTGATGTGCAAGAGAGGGAGGAGGGATTTTTTAATTTGCTTTTGTGGTTTTGACCAAAAAATTACTTGGTTCAAAAGCAATAAACTACCATTATTCTTGAAAAAATCACTTAAACAGAACTTGAATAGTAAAATTAAATTCCTATTTAGTAGTAATCAAGCAAGGCTGTTCTCATGTGACAGCTAGCCAGAGAAGAGAATAAAGGAAGCTTTCAAAGTCTGATTTTGTAGTTGGTCAGTGGGAAGACTGGTTGTAGTTGTTTGTTTGCCACAAAAAAAGACTAAAGCAGTAGGAAATTCTAGAGCTTTTGAGGGGAATGTCTCATCCAAATGGTGGTGGAGCTTGTTGCCTTCTGTAGGATGTGAATAATGGGAATAACTTCTTGTGTGCTACTGTTGCTGGTGATGGGAGGACATCGGACCCCAGACCTGTGCCAAGGAGCCATGTAGATGCTGAGAGAGGAGGAAAGATGTGATCACAGCCAGGCACAGTTGTTTTAGAGGAGACTGTAGTGTAGAAGTATTTGTAATGCCAATCTGCTAGAATTTGGTGTGATTGAAGGGGTGATGCAACTTGCCTAAGAAAAAGCACTTTCTTTACCATATAGCTGAATCTCTGCTAAGATTGTTTTTTTCCAACATAATATACCTGTTTTGCTATAACAATAATATGTCTCTAGAATGAAAATTGCCTAGGAATAGGAAAGGCTGACGACAGAGGAAGATTCTCTCTCTTTGGGAGGGGTCAGTAGAGACAATAATATGATAATAGCATTCCTATCCTTTTCATTGAAATGGATTTTTTTTCCCACTAAGATATATGAACTGCCTTGAAAACTGGGTCAGCCTAAATGCTGTCACAAGTGCTCATCACCAAGCATATATCGCTGCATACCTGTCACACTCAGCAGCTGGAACGAATTTCATGAAGAAACCAGGGTAAAAGGTGAAGCTCAGCAGGATTATTGGCTGTGAAGCAATCACCCTTTTGCAGTTTTTCTGGCACAAAACAAAGAAAATGGGCAAAATTGTGCTTAATACTGATAAATACAAATAGTATTTGACTTTTTGTATTTAAACTGATACTTTTGTTAGTCAAATTTATTTGCATACATTTGGTAAATGCAGGATAATTCCCATGGTGGATTATTCTTGCTGCTTAAGAGACTGAATTTATTGACATATCTAGACATGGAAATTTACTGGGAATTGCTTTAAATCCTTTAGGGGTTGAAAGTTCTTTAAATGGAGTTAGTTTCAGTGTAGTAATGGGCTTGTTGGTGATAAATTAAAATATTACATATTTCCTGCTCACCAGGGAAGAGCTTTTTAGAAGATGCTCTCTTTTTTATGCCAAAGTTACATGGATGAAATCCATGGTGTGTGCTTATGGCATTTCTTTGCTCCAGCAACTCCAGATCAGGATTCATTCTAGCTTAGGATTTGAGCTGGAGAAGAGCAGCATCTCATCCTAGATGGACTGTCCAGCAGTGTTAGGGGAGCAATGGCTGGTATGATGGACGTGGCTCTGTGCTGCCTGCACTCTCTTACCGTGTGCACACAAGCTGAAAGAGCATCCCTTGGGACAGATCACAGGCTTTTTTGGTAGGAGTAAGAAAGTGGTAGGGAGCTGTGGTTCAGGCTACCTCTACAGCTGAAGCCTGCCTGGGAGTAAGTGACTCATCTGCATCCCTGTCTGTTCAGTCCTTGGCTTTTTCCCTGAGAATACCTTCAAGATGCCAGAAGGCAGTGCTGGCTTTGTGATGCAAATAAGTCCTGCCAGGTCGAAGAAGGTAACTCATTCATTCCCCATCAATTTCTAAGGCAGCTTTAACACGGCTCTCATTTGGCATGAAGGATTTTGCCAAGTGTTTCAATCAGACAGTTACAATCTCACTCAAAATTTGTTTTAAAAAAATTTCCTTTCACATTGTCCCTCTTAAGTTTTACACGAGTGCCAAGAACTGAACTTAGAGACTGAAACAGATAAATTTTCTCTCCTGGGGTGAGAAGAAATTTTGCCTGTGAGAATGAGTTGAAGAATTTCTGGGTTTTCCTGAGGAGGAAGGCAAGAGCAGAGAGGACAAAAATGGTCCAAATGACCGTACTGTTGCTACCAGGACATGTGCCAGGTGACTCATTAGTGGCCAGTTCTCCAGAAGGGGAAGCAGCACCACAGTCTTTTGCCAAAGTGGGAAGAGTAAAGCAAATAGAGGCTCCAGTGCATCTGTTTGAGGGGGATGGAATAGGGATAGATTTCCCGAGACATACACGGCATGTCCTGGAGTTTAGGGATGGAGCCAGCAGCAGGGTGGGAAAGCAAAAGGAGTTGTTGGGATGCTGAAGTCATGTCATCCTGCAGAAACTTTGAGTATACAGGATATTCTCAAGTATTGCTGCAGATCTGATTCTGTGGAGAAGGATGTATTAAACTGGGGCAGAGGAAATGCTGGGCTTAACTGGAGGCAAAGCACTGTTCTCCAAAACCCCGGCAGGGATCCTCACACTAACAGGGTTAACAAGGAGAATATGGCACATTTCACAGTTAGGACTACTTAAAAACTCCTGGATAAAGAATAGATACAGTTTAAACAGCAATATCTCTGTTGTGATAACTACAGAAGCCTGAAGTGGGCATATGTGACCATTCTTCACACATTCCCCAGACATCGTATTTCAGTCTTTCTGAGAAACTCGTTCTTTTCTAATTCTGTCACCCCATGTGCTGGAGATTTAAGAAAAACACACAATATTATGAAATATATTTAAAAATTGTATAATTGGAAGTATGGTAGGAAGAGTAAACAGATCATCAATCGTCAAAGACTACTACAAAAATCATCAAAGACTATGATATGCAACAATTAATTCTTCTCAGCTGGTGATGCCTGAGTCAAAAAAAGCCTTATGTAGTTGCTAGAAGGAAGGTTGTCTACTAAGGTCCAGAAACGCTGTAATTTTTAGGTTTAAGTCAAATAACAAATACACAAGAAATAGAAAAAGAAATTAGCGATTAGGTGATTTCTATTACATCTTAAAATTCACATTCGTATTGTCGATTTTTGATCTACTTCCTTCATACTTCAAAATTAATTTCAGGATGTTTCAAATGTGTTCTTAATTCACCACCTTAATTTACACAAATTTACTTAATTTATGTTGTATCACTGCAATGTACATGCCATAGAGATGTCAGCCTAGGAAGGAAGATGTACTGGGGAGTGAGGAACCATGAAAGAAAGGAAAAAACCACAGAAATGTAGTGAGTAGAGAAGCTTGATGCAAAGGAAGTGGCCTGGACTGGAAAGAGAGTTTAGTGGTGCCAGCCTGCCTTTGAAAGCTTGCCAAAGTGCATGAGACAGTTGGAAACAGAGTTGTAAAGGGGAAATTTAATCTCCTTCCTAGAAGACAGCAAATTTAACTGATGCTGGATAAAGGGGAACCTCCTGTGATGCTGTATCGCTAATTTTCACAGAGAATGTTTAATTCTTTCACATATTGCAAGATGGCATTCACTACTTTACTAAATAGAAATTGCTGCTTGTGAAAATCTGTCTAGTAAATGTTATTTTGTAGGGTGTGTTGGCATGTTAGGCAGCCCTGAGGCTTCTTTATCCACTCCGACCTGACCTGCTAAACAACTGCATATTTTCCTTCATTCAGTGAGCTTTAGCTGAATAAAAAGCCCTGCCAATACTTAATAAAACAATCAGATAAGAAAAGGCATGGTATTAAGATGAATGGTTAATATGGGAAATATTTTTCAAGATAGAAATACTCTGCTTGCAGTTCTGGTAATTTTATCAGTGCATGTATAGTGCACAATTATGGTGTGAAGGATTACATACACCCATGTGCAGCAGACTGCGTGGTATCTACCAAATCTTTACACTGTAAATAATTTACATTTGTTGCCAAGCAGAATCAGAATTTTCCAGTCTTGGAGGAAAACAAAGTCTTGTCAGCTCATCATGTTGTCATTATCACTGATGGATGCCTACTAACCATTTCCACAAATGTGAAAGTCTAGCTATCCTAACTCTTCTTGGATAACTTGTTTGATTCCTGGAGCTAATTTGCTCAAGTTGCATCTGTCTTTCTCAAACTTCATGTAGGATTTGCTCTGGGTGAAAAGAACAAAGAGAATGCTGGTAGTTGTTTGTGCTTTGGGCTAATCTGGAAAGAGTAGAATATTTTGTATTTTGTATCCCCCCTGCAGCTAGTCTTGCTAGTAGGGAGAAAGGAGGCATTTTTTGCTGTGATACTCACAGTGCTTAATTAATACCAGAGCTAAGCCCTGTAAAAAAAAACACAGATAAATTTGTTTGGTTTTTTTCTTTTTTATTTTTTTGGGGGGCTGGAGTTTTGTTTTGTTTTTGTTTTTCTTTTTTGGTGAGTGGGGTTTTTTTAGGTTTTTTTTTGTGGTGGATTTTGTTTTGTTATTGGTTGTTGGGGTTTTTTTTCCTGAAAAGAAGAGAGGCTGACCAATTGCCATGAGTAACACAGGAAGGATGAAGGTATTTCTGACGAAGATTGGATGTTAGTATTTTGTCTGTGGGCTAGGAGTTGGTCATTCCAGGCTTTTATTCAGGAGGGATGAACACATTGTAAAATATGGTGAGATAAGGCTGGATAATGGGTCTTCAAACAGAGTTAAAAGGCATCGGTCAGAACATAAAAGGGAGATGTTTCAACATGTGGAATGCACAAAACAGGGTTCTGTGAGACTGTATTAATCAGCAAATAGTAAATAGGTCTGTAATTCACATTTCCACGGTAAGAGTTGCCTGCACAGCACTTACACAGCCTGTACTTCGTGGGTAGACACTGCTGAAGCAATTCAGGGTGGTGATCAGTCCAACAAACCTCCAGCACCAGGATGGCACTGGTGTGAGATTTTCTGCCAACTGAAAAATAAAGTCCTAGGACAGGGTGCAGAGGAAGCCTCTTGTTGATACCAAGTTATGGCATTATGCTCTTAACCCACTGTCAGCCCAGAAGGAAAGAATCTGCTTGCTTTGGATTATTTGAGATGCCACTACCTGTCAAACCAGAAATGTCTTCCATTTATGCACACTAAAGTGAGCACTAAGCAGCACATCTCTTAGTTAGAACTTTGCTATTCTTATGTAGCAGAGGCTAGGATTTGTTACAACATAGCATGGAAAGAATTCAGTCATCCAGGACTAGGATAGGTATTTTCCAACCTAATTGATTCTGTGATTTTTTCCTTCACATGGTTTTTCCATTTCTGTTTGGTAAACCACTGGCCCTTTCCTTCACTTTATAGGATGCATTTGCATTTTCGGTTTGTACATTTTCCTTTCTGGTTTTGCTCTTCATTGAGATATAGGAGGGGAATAGATATGAGGATTAGGGGGAAAAGTGGTGAGCACACCCAAAGCCACAACAGAATGGTTTGGGGAGAAGTGGTGTCTTTAGATACGGCTATGACATCTGGGTACTTGGGAATTACATCCATGTATGTGAACTAAACATAGAAATGCCAAAATACTTATAAAGGGCCTGATTTACAAGTCATGTATCGTTTTTGCACTGAATAACTGATTTGTCTTTGCAGTTAACACCATTTATGTCTGAAATAGAACAGTAAATGCAGTGTCCCTGTTTGCTAGCACTTCAGGCTTGGGACTGTAATGTAAAGTATAATGTCAGGCAGTGCCTTGCCGAGCCTAATTCATGGCTTTGGAACAGCTTGTTACACACCCGGTGTGGGACTGGGTGATGGGAGTAAAGAAACCCCCACCTTTCCATGTGCCCTAACAGCAGATTGCCAGGTCTGCAGAGCTCTGCTGCATCAAAAGTAGATTAAATCTTTATTTAAGAATCACAAGATGGTGATAGTGCTCTCGAACAGTAGCTGCTATTAAAATGTCAGTGTTGCTGTCAGTCACCACCCAGTACCTGAGCTAACGCTGCTTCCCCGGTAGTGAGAATGGAAAATAGGCTGCTACTTACAGTGAACTATTGTAAATGAGGAGCACAGATGTAATCCTTTTTGATATGGCTTATTATTCATCTGTAAGATTAAAAATGTGTGTTGTATTACTTCAGGGGTTGCACTGACCTCTAGATTTCATGCTCCTGGATTCTAATAATTCTTATGTACTGTTATGTTTTTATTCCATATTTTGGCAATATCAAGGCTTAGTCATACCTGTGAAAGAAAGTGTAAAGTTACAGATAATGTGGTGATTGTCAATTTTCTGAAAACTTTAGGGCTTTGTCTCGAGCATTGTGCAAAATGGCAGATATTGATATCTTAGCTAATTATTCAATCAAAGAGTTGGCAGGTCAGTCAGTGGGAACGATGTACAGTGCACTAGAATTGATCACACTTCATTTCCCATCAATTGGCAGAGCAAATGGTGGCTTGGATGATAAGTTAGGATCATTGCCAGTCATTTTTTGGGCTCATGCCTTCCATTATTTATTTTTTTTTCTTCCAGATGAGACCCCCCTCCCCAGACTATTCAATGAAAGTAAGTGCCCTCTGATGCTGGTGAATAAAGCAATGCAGAGCTTTTGTAGCCTCTGAGGGACATGAGACTATTTCTGGCTCCATAATTGATGCTGCTGCATAGTCCTATAATCACCTAGCCTTATTGAATTGTCCCCATGCGAAGATTTGATTTCAAATTTAGTAATCATTATACACCATTTATTTTCACATAGATTACAGGTTCATCTGTAAAGTGGCACAATTTCACTCCAGAGCTCTTTGAATATTTGGCTTTTCACTTTTACTCTTTTTGGGTATGCTTGTGACACTTCCAACTTTGGTGATTTGCTAACAATTAGTAGGGTTCCATGACAGATGTGTTGTAACCTTCCAAAGAGAGATGAGCCAGATATATGGGTATGAAGAAGTGGTTCCCTAAGACTTTTATTTAATATAGGAACCCAGAGCTAGATCCCATGAAGAGCTTTGGTGTGTAAAGCAGGACTTAACCCAGTTAAAGCTCTTCTCCAAAACCTAAATGTAAAGTTTCAGTTTAAAAGAAATCTTTGCTCAGCTGCTGACTAACCCTGAAAGCACATAAATGAGCTTTGCTGTTTCCTCATTTGAATTTCAAGTGAACTGGATGCCTACATTTGTTTTTCTGCATCTGCCAGAATCTTTGCCTGATTCCTGTGTACGACTGCTCAGGAGCTAAAAATTAGAATTTCTGTCTCCCAAATGCTGTGCCAGGTTTGGCAGACCCACCCTGCATCCCCAGAGCCATCGATGCCCTTGCACACCTGGAAGGGACGGTGCCATCTGCCCACAGGAGTTGTTCCTTCAGATCGCTCTGGGCTGGAGGGTAGCTCACACTCGGTGCATGTGTTCCGGTTTGTGGGCTTGTGTTATTTTGTTTCTGTCAAAAAGGTAACATACTGTTTAGCTTTCGGGATAGAGATTGATTCCTTTGGAAATGGTGAATGTTCAAAAATAATCTAGTTGTGACAGGGCCAAATGTGTCTGCATTAACAAGCTTTCTTTTGAAAATACGTTGTTTTTACTTGCTCTCCCAGGTGTCTGTTGCTCAATACTGATTGAAAAAATAAATCTTATTTCTGATGTGAAACCATCCACATGCTAAATAAATATACATTGAACCAAAATAAACTGTTTTAATAACTTGTTTTTAATTAAATGGAAATGTAGCATCCTTTGCTGTCTGTTAAAGCAAACATAACCCCCAGCACATTTAGCATGTTAAAAAGAAGATTTTTGCTGTGCTCACAGTATTACACAGTAATTAAAAAGGAAACCAGCTAAGCCTTCAGAAACTGTCCCCTTCTCTAAAGTGTAATTAATTTCTGTTTAATTACAATAGTAGGGCTGTAGCGTGATTATTATTTTTGAGGGGTAGAAATCCTGCACTGTTGCTTTTTCTTTCTGAGTGTGTGTTTGTGGAAGCAGAACACATGACAGAAAGGGGAAGATCTGAACCACACTCCAGCTGTAATTAAGTGCTGACACATCAGTGGAGTTTGGCTGCGTTTCCTCAAATGTGGGTTTCCAGGACAGAGGCTCCTCCCGGCAGAGCTGTGCTGACAGGAGCTGGCCTTTCTCCTGGGAGAATGCCTGTTTTTCCTCGGCTCTGCAAATCTGGGAAACAGGCAGGGCTGACAGTGCAGACACTGCCGTGCCCCAGGTGCAACTCCCCCGTTGTCCAGGCCGGTTTTTGGGATGTCAGGCTGCCGGCTGTCCTCAGTGGTGTCCCTGCCGAGCGCTGTGGACCCGCCGGGTCTCCCGTGCCTGAGCCGGGATGAGGCTCTCGTGCCACCTCCTGGCAGCTTGTCCCCGCTGTGCCCTGTCCTGTGCAGAGGTTTGTCCCCGTGTGCCAGCCCGGCGGGAGCAGCCGCAGAGCCGGGGGGCTGCAGGTGGCCTCCGGGGGTTCCGTGGGGTGGGAGGCGACAGTGCAGGGACAGGGACACCGCGCGGAGCCCTGCTGAGGGTGCCCGGGCTCGGGTGCCCGGCTGCGGACTCGGGCTCCGAGGTGCGCCGGGAGCGGGAAGCACCGGGGCTGCGGGCACGGGGGCGGCAGATTCCCGTACAAAAACTGCTGACGCTCCAGTGTTTCTCCCTTACCAGAAGACAATATCCTGCCCTTTCTCCCAACAGTTGGAATTGTGGCTCTGAGAAGGTCTGAGTTTGCAAAAACGTGCTGCTCAGATGGGTGGGCATTGCTTGGGGCAGAAAAGCCAGAAAGATGAACTTACATGTCCAGTGCAGAAAAACTACTTTAGAATATGCTTGTTTCTGAAGAAACTCACAGAAGGTCATTCACATGAAAGAAGAATCCTGGGCTGCAGCCAGGTGTGGTACAGAGCCCTGAAAAGCAAACATTGGTTATAGAATTTTAACTTCCTGCTGACAGGTTATCAGTTAGATGTCAAGGCATTCAGTCATGGTGATTTTAAACAATGAAAGACTGATACTTTGAAAAAGTGTATGCACCATAGAACTTCTTGGTCATGCTCCCATGTTCTCTTTTTCATTCTTCCATCACCACTGCCACTGTCACCCATCTTATCATAGCAATTTGGGCTGAATTTTATGTACATTGAGTGTCACTAAAGACAGCAGTGCTGTGCATCCACCTATCTTTTCTTTTTGTTCCTCCCTTTTTTTGACTTCTCTTTGCCTCCTGTTCTGATTGTGAAATGGATCCAGGGAGTGATCCAGTGAAATACACTCCACCCCCCACCCCAGGAAGAAGTGAGCAGAAATTGTTTAATGCCACTGCCAGATAAAATGCACTTAAGTGACACACACATCACATCCAAGGAGTACAATTTGGGACTAATAATGTAAAATAAAAAGCAGATTAAATGTATAAAGCACTCAGAAATCCCCTGTGACTCTGGGACTCCAGATTTCACCTCTTTGCAGGAAAGTTTTGTTTCTGCTGCTGCTCCCTAAGAGGTGATTCCTTTTTTCTTGATTTCTGTAGTATCTGTCTTAAACCTACCTCTTGCATTCTCTCTGGCACACCTTCCTACACTTCAGATTCCTTGACCAAATGCAGTAGGTAGCTGTGGTTTTAAGTTACATCATTTTGCCAGTGTCAGATCAGCTACATCTTTAAGCAAGGACTATTACTGAAGAGCGTTAGCCAAGTGCCTGGGAATCATGCTTCACTCAAATTAATTGATGGTAAAGCATAAATAAAAACATTTTTGTGCCAGAGCCACATGCCACTGTCCTAAACATCTGTGAAATACACAGATCTGGAAATTGACTTTACTTCCAGCAAGGTCAGCCCCTGCTCTTGCCCTGAAATTAGCTGACTTGCTATCAGCTCTTCCCTGGCTCCATTTTTTAAGGGTTCCCTCTTGTCATTTGCCCTGCAGCTCAGGGCACCTTCCTCCAAGAGAGACCTTCCTTTCTCTCCAGCCAGCCTTTTTCAGTGCTTCCTCCAGAGATTCCAGTTAACCTCCCCCTTTTCACCCACACAGAACACAGCTTTGACATTCTGCTCTAAACTGAAGAGCACCTCTTTGGAGAAGCAATGCCACGCTGGCAGACAGAGTGCCAGCTCTTGTACTTGATTGTCTCATTAACCCTCACTGGCAGGTTCATTTCAGTGCTAAATGTTCCCATCTACAAAGTGTTTAATTTCATATTAACCTGCATGCTGACAAATAGTCTCAATACAAACACCCTGATTGGATAAATGTGTTTATTTTTGTCTCCCGATCAGGACTGTGGTAATAGTGAACAATTGGAGAGACATATTTTGAATGCTTGAGACCTTTTAAAAAAAAACCCAAAACTGAAAGAGCTGACTCCTGAATTAAAACATTTATTTTTCAAGTGTAGTTGTAGTCCAAAGTCAGTTAAAATTGTAGTGATACATAGCTGCAGATACAGAGATGTTTATACGTCTGTCTTCAAGATGTTTTCTTTTCATCTGGTTTTTGTCCAAAACTAAACATACAAATACTTTAGCACAAAACACTCTCTCTTTTTCTTTTCTACATATGTGCATGGGAGAAATTTGCAGTGAGTTCCTGCAACCTGTCGCTGCTAAGTTAAATGGATGTTTTGGCCACTTCAGCTGCCAGTGCCTGTTTCCAGCATCTGTCTGTGGTGTCAGCACGCCAGTGATTGTGGAGGCTGCCTCGGGATCTGCTGTGGAGGTGCTACAGCTTTGTGTGTTATTGAATCTGATACATCCTCAGAAAAACATTTTAAACTCAGATGCAGTTCTGAGGCAGGGCGAAAGGGTTTAAATCTGCTTTCTTTCATTTTGTTCTCTAGTTTCTGGTGTGCTGTTAAGTCAGAGGGACAGAAGTAAGAGGATAAAGAACAGCCTAGGTTACAGAAAATAAGCTGATGAAGATTACATGGAGCTACCACATGAAAAACAAAACACCACGAGGCTGAACATTTTTGACAGATTTTGAAGGAAAGACATTTGAACAAAATTTTTTAACAAAAAACTTTCAAGGGTATAAGAAGTGTTATTTTTATTTCACTTCAACTAGATAGAGAAATACAAGACAAAATATATTTTAGAAAAATTCTCTATGGGGTCAGTAACTTTCTAATTAGAGGTTTGGTTTTACATTTCATCTGGCCTATTCTAGGGGCTCTGTATGCTGTGTTCAGTTCTGTTAAAACTGGATGCTATTGGAAAGTCTTGCTTTGTCCTTGCAATGCCCGTCACATTGTTGCCTTGTAGAGATAATTGTAGTGAGAGTTTAGATGCATTTGGATGAGCCTGATAGTGCCACAGAAATAAAAAAGTGCTTGAATTTAAAAACTTAGGCACAAACTTTAAAGATCAGCGATGCTTGGCTTTAAAGCTGGGTTAGATAAAAAAAGGGACCCTGTGAAGCTTGAAGCTCAAAAAAAATCCTGCATAGCCATGACAGGTGCAGAGAGAGCATATGAGGGCATACTTACATGAAGTATTTAAACTGGAAAGAACTGCCAAAAGATACCAAAGCAAAGGAGAGAAGTTGATGTGAAAACATTCTGAAGCAAAAATCCAAACTGTCCAATACCTTTTTCTGGAGATCGTTATAATTTCTGTTGTTGTGACACTTCAGTGATAACAATTTGCATAGTTAAAACACCATGCCTGTGGCTTTATTTCATTTTAGTGTGAGTACTTTAGCTGCAGAACAAAAGTAAAGCAGTTTGATATAATATGGATGTCTATTTGCACTCCTTTTAAGATAAACATTAGGCAATAACCATTTCTCTAGAGCCTGTATATTGTTCGTATGATTCTCTCTCTTGTATAACAGTTCATGTTCATCAACATGATACATTCTTGCCTGATTTTCCAGTTCTGCTTTTCATTGAGGGTATTCTTTTCTTTCTCTGATTGCTTTTTCTTCTTAGACCATTACTCTAGTTGATAGCTTCAGGTTATCATTGTATCCTATCTCCCTCTCCAATAAGCCTATGATTGATACTAATCTTTCTCATGGGACACATTTATAGGATTCAGGATGGAAACTACTCTCTAAATCTTAGCTTTATATGTGCTAACAATTTGCAAGGTTGCACCTTGCATTCACTTCAGGTGGCTTAGGGGAAAACATCAGCACCTGGTAATCATGCTTCTAAAATAAGAAGAGAAATGTGCCCCATATACCAAAAGTTACCCTGTTGTTCATCTGCTGTGCTGCTGCTCCTGCTCGTGTATTTTCTGTAACTAGAAAGGGCTCAGTTTCTGTGGGTGGTCAATGTCCTGTAACCAAACTCATGCCTTTTCTTTCCAGTGAGAGAAGCCATATTTTAATTAATCTAATGGAAGCTTTGACTAGCAGGCAGTCCCCTGAAAACGAGTTAATGTGCCGGAAAACACTTCACACAAGCAGAAGACTCTTCATTGACTAATGTGCTTAACGGTACTTGTTCTAAGAAAATTGCTCCAGTGAAAGCCTTGTGGAGTGCATTTGTTGGGTTTTATTTCCTCTCCGTATAGCCTCATGTTCTGAAATTTAATTAGACCTGTCTAAGGACCGTTTGAAAATAGGATTATTATATTTTTCCTACAGGTTTTGTAGATGCCCCTCAGTATGGTAACATGGCAAAAAAAATATTCCATTCCTTGGAGGAATAAAACATAAGGTGCTGTGATCATTTGTGTGAGGAATGCATGTGCTGAAGTTTGGCTATGTCACTGTCTTTTCCAATATCTGAAGGCAGAGTCCAGTTATACAACTAACTCAGAAGAATCAGTGGGAAATGAAGATAATAATATTTCCACAATATTTGCATATTCAAGCTCCACAACCCAAGAAACAAAGAGAAGCAATAAGAAATTCATTTGTTTTATCTTTTATCTTTTTAAACAGACATGCATTTATCTTTATGGGCAGACTTACCAGACCTTTTCTGAATTGCAAAGTTTCGCTGCAAATGCTTGTTATTTGGATTTGCATAAGGATTAACAATGTTGGGCAAGTGGTATCTCCTAACCCTTTCTGTTTACTTGTGTGATATCAGTCACTGGGATATAGTTTTCAAGGCAATCAGTGCTTTTTTAATGCAGTTTGTTGTCATGGTAGATTCTCTAATGTTCCAAAAGTGTACTTCAACAATAATTATAAAGGTATCTGCTCAGAGGATTTTTTTTCCCTCTTTGACAGCTCTCTGTACCTGAATAAGGTGCTCTTATCTGGCATAAGGGTTAAAGAATCAAAATTTATGAAACTTGAGAGGGAAGTCTGAGCTAGCATGCAGAGTGTAGAAATAAGGCTACACTCCCTGTATGAACATACATGTGAAAATGTCATGGTCAAAGCAAAATAATCTCTTAGATCAGAACTTGGCACCACAAAATCAAAACTCCCAGAAACTTTAAAATGGCATTTTCCTCAGCAAATTGAAGTTCAAAACTCTTCTCATGCTTTAGGTGTTTCAGTTTGGTTTTTCTGGTTTTTCTGCTCCAGCTTTTTATACACAGAAGTTTTACCTACAGTATTCCAATATGCATCTGAATGACTTTTACTGTTCAGAGAAGACTGGCTTGATAGCATCATTTCATAGATGAGACTTGAAAAATAGCAAACTCTTTCAGCTTGTTTGTGGTTGGGGTTTTTTTCATTTTTTATTCCTGTCATAGTATTATGAAAGCACTGTTCCATCAATATATTACAAACCAAAAATAATCAGGGAACCTGCATTATTTTCACAGGATCGTGTCTCCCAGAGTCCTTGCATTGTGGGAATCACTTCTGAAGTGCACAGCTGTGCTTCACTAATGAGACAGCTTGAGCCCCACAGCCTCCTGCCTTGGCTTACAGAACACAAGTTACTTGGCAAATGTGGAGCCTCAGGGTTTCTATTCTGGTTTAAGGTGGTTGTTGGGAATCTCTCAAAGAAAAGCAGATTTGGCCTTACAGTTTTTAGGGAAAATAGTAACGAAGGAGGCACACCAATAGAAACAATACATGTATCTTGTCATGAGGGATGGACATAATGGCATGAGAAGCTTTACCCTTGGGGCAGTGCTGAATGACAGGGGCTCACCAGAGCTGCAGCTTTCAGCTGTTTGTGATGTGCCAGCAACGGGCTGGGCATGGCTGGAGCTCCTGCAGAGCTTGGGATACAGTAGTGCCTGGGGGATTGTCCTCCAAGCCTCTGGGAGGGGAGCACTGGGAAGGAGCAGCCAGCCTGGTGGAGCAGTGGTTCCAAGCCAGCAGCTTCTCAGAAACCTCACAGCTGCTCAAAGCTACAAGAAAGTAAAAAAAATTGAAGCTGCCAGGACAAAATATTGTTTCACTGACAAAGCCTTAATTATTTAGTGTTGTTGCTGGTGGCTGATGACCCAGCAATAAAGAGCAAGCAACAAGTAATAAATTGCATTGAACATGGTGTGAACTCAGGGTTCATTAGCATCACGTAGGAAATGTTCATTAAGTTCTGTGCACAAGGCAAGGAACATGAAAAGCAAACACTGAGGTAACATACAGTGAGTGTCCTGGGTTGTTGTGCTTAGGTCAGGCAAAACGGGCACCAGGTGGGGGAGACATGAAACTCCTTCCAGTGAAATCACCTGCTTTGTAACAAAAAGAGAAAGCACGGCTGCTCTGGAATGGTTGTTTGGTTTGATTTGGTTTTGTTGTTGTTGTTGTGGCCAGGTCATCATTGCCAAGATAAAATACTCTGGCTTTTATTTATAGAACAGAAATTTTTACCCTTCTGATAATGGAGTGATCTGAACCCAAAGGCCTTGAAAGTAGGTCATTAAGTACTCAGTATAAGAACAAGTGTGTTTTACAGTGTTCGTGATTTTACTGGAGAGAGCTGTCTTCTTTCCTAAATCTTGGCTTTAAAATCAAAAGACTTTTATAAGCAAAAAAAAAAAAAATTTGATTTTATCACAAAGAAAATAATTATATCTGAGAATAACATATTTTGTACCAGGAACAACATTTTTCAATTTATTCTTCTCGAGCACTTGAGCACTAAAGTGTCTGAAAATAACATTTTTCGATCATTGGACAACATAGATTTTAAAGTCAATAACAGAGCAAATTGCCTCAAATTGGAAAATACAGAAACAACCGTGGCATTGTTTTTTGATTCCGTAACCAAATCAGGCATTTGTGATAGAGCAGCAGCACTTCTGGGCTGATCTCTGGAAGTGGTAGTTGCCAGGAGTCCCTTTGGCCCGTGGGAATCCTTGCAGCAGTGCAAAGCTGCACTTACTCCTTGAGGCCACAAAAGTGCTGTTATGGGGTTTGCCCCATGGCAGAGTTCCCCTGCTGCCTCCATTCCTTGGGACAGCCCATCTGTCCTTGAAAAGCACCAGCTCATTTGCTATCTTCTGGGGCTACACGGTGTGAGCTTGTACTGTGACCTCTGTTCTCCCTCTCTCCATATGTGTCTTGAGGTGACTGGAACTGAGAGGTGATTTGGGCAATTTTTTTGGACAGTGCTTGGCTCATGTACTGTCCCAGTGCCCGCCCTGTGCTGTAGCAGTAGCCACATGCTCTGCCCTGTCACAGAGGTGCTGTCCATGGAGTTCAGGTACACACGAACTGTGGCTGCTTATTAACAATGGGTTCCATTCAATGTCAGCAGCTTTTACATGCATGATATGTTACACATCAAAGTAATTAATAAAGATGCTATAAAACTCGCCTACCTCTCACCCCATCCCTTTTGAAGCAAGGCTCCTGAAATATAACTCGTATTTCATGGGGCTTGCTTTTTTTCCACTTTGCTTTTTTTCCAAAATATCACTGTAATAATTACTGTAACAGCGTTTTCTGTGGAGTTAATGTTCTTCTGGCTTAATGGCCCCTGGTTATTCTCAGGCCATCAACTTTTTCCAGCTGGTCATCAATCCCAAAGAACTGCCTTGTGCCTCCATTATTATTGCTTAAGTAGATGACATTTCTGGTGCCACCGCTGCCTCCCAATGAGATGATATTACAGCCAATGGCTTTTCCCCCCCTTGCTTTCACTGTTGTCAAAGCATTATAAACAGCTGGTGTGAGAATGTTGTGGCTGTTCACTGTGAATTCCTCTGACAATTTTTAGGTGCGAGTTTTGTAGACTTCAGCTGAAGAATCAGAGTGAGGCAACTGAAAATTACTTGCCTAGAGCAGCTACAAGGGCTCAGCCCCCATGCATCATTCAGGAAGTGGCTAGGCAATACCTGACTCTTTCAGTCTAAAGACTTTTTCCCAGAAGGAACATTTTTCAAACAAGATCTGAGACGGATGTTCTAGGGGGTGTTAATGTTCATTATGTAGCCTCAGCCCCCTCCCCAAGTTTCCACAGCTCTGCTGATGGCCACCCTTGTTTCCCAACAGTTGATGGATTCTGTGGCAGACTTTATAAAAGAAACAAGTAAGTTGTAACTCAGTAGGCCAGAAACCAGCAGAGATTGTTTAGGTGAAAATGCCTTGCTATGTGGATATTCAAACCTGTGTGAGTTAACATTGGTGCTGACTACATTTCCTTTAATCTCATTAGCACCTCTTCTTGCTTTCCCAAGCATGGTGGTGGAGCAGCCAGCTCACCTTAGAGCCTTTCACTAGGTAATTCATCAAAGTGGCAGATGAGAGCTTAAAGGAAAATGCATGTAAATACTGCATTAGGAACCTTGGCTCACAAAGGCAGGAACATTTTCACCCATATCATTAGCTCTGGATTATAGTCCGTAGATATGAAACGGACTTTGTTGATTGGGGGAGATGGAGATACAAGGCTTACTGGTTGTATCACTGTGCATATTGTATATTTTTGTTATTTTTTCTTCAATTAAAAAGCATTAAGCATTCATTAGCTGGTCTTATAGAAAAAAGAATCTCAGACTGTAATTGTTACCACTTCAAAATTAAAACTAAGTTACTACAGTAAAACACTGCATTAAGTACACAGGGGCAAAGCATTTTCAAACGGGCTGAGATTATGTCAAACCTACATCACTGGTCCTTTTCAGCCTTAGCTTTTCAAGCCGTGCCTCACTGCAGGCTGATTTAGTCATTGGATTCCTGTGTACGTGTAGATCAAAATGATCAAGCAGCCGCAGTTCAGTCTCTGTGCCTGGGGTTTTTCTGGTGGTGGGGTTTTTGTTGGGCTGGTTTGGAGGTTTTTTTGCAGGTGGGTGGGCATTGTTGTTTGTTTGCTTTGTTGTTGGCTGTTGTTTTCAAAGAAACTAAGATACGCACCAAATGCAAGATATTATTTCCTGGATGGCTACCAAGGCACACCCTCAAAGAGTCTTTATTTACCTCACAATTTATTGTATTGTTGTTAGAAGGTAGGACTTTGGGATACTGTTAACCCTTGCTCCTTTCAGTTCTCATGCTGAGCAGCAGATAGTGACATACTCCTCTATAATTGATACCTGTGGTGATGGCATACTTCAGTAACATGATTTATCATGCATTTTCATTTTCATGAAAGCTTGTTTTACTCTTCTGCTTCCATTAAGTCAGCACTCACTGAACATGCACCTCCCGTTTGATTTTACTGTGTAACTTTTAAACATGACCTGACAAGGTAGCAAAGGTTCAGTGCACTAACTCACTGTCATGTAAAATATACACAGACATTACTGACCAGCTCTGACTGTTGAACCATCAAGGAGGTATGAGAGCACTGCAGTGGTGGTGGCACAGCTTGCAAATAGCGTGGAAGGATTGGGGCAAGGTATCAATCTCTTCCCTTAGCAAAATGTCCTGACGCCAGGGTTGAAAAGCTATTCACACACGAACTTATGAGGCCTTAGGATTTATTATTTCCTGGGAAAAAAAAAAGGAAGAGGAAGAATAAAAAAATACTCCAGTTATAGCTATGGCAAGTGGAAGAAGTACAGTCCTAAGCAGCTGGGAAGAGTAGAGAAGCTGTTGTGATTTCTGTGTATGAGGCAGCAGTGGAAAGGAGGATTTACACAAAGGAGGATTTAGCTCCACAGAGGAACTCTTGATGCTGTACACCTACACCACATTCCCCCCAAAAACATACAGGTAATGTGTCCCCAGCTGGTTGGGAAGACTGCCGGGAGAGATTTATTCACATTGCTGTGAGGTTTTTGCTGTCAAACACACCAGGAACACGTGACCCACGGCAATGCAGTGGAAGGGAAGGTGTCTGCAGCTAACTGTGAAGTGTGTCTGTCTTTGCAGCCGCTGAAGATGCACTGCAGGAGCTGCGCTCTGGTCACCAGCTCGGGACACCTGCTGGGGAGCGGGCAGGGGGACAGGATCGACCAGAGCGAGTGCGTCATTCGCATGAACGACGCGCCCACGCGCGGCTACGGCAGAGACGTGGGCAACAAAACCAGCCTGCGAGTCATCGCCCACTCCAGCATCCAGAGGATCCTGCGAAACCGCAACGAGCTCTTGAACGCCAGCCACGGCGCCGTGTTCATCTTCTGGGGCCCCAGCAGCTACATGAGGAGAGATGGCAAAGGCTTGGTGTACAACAACCTGCAGCTGATGAACCAGATTCTGCCTCAGTTAAAAGTGTATATGATTTCTCGCCACAAGATGCTTCAATTTGATGATCTTTTTAAACGGGAGACTGGAAAAGACAGGTGAGAACTTACATGGATACACCTAGGGGATGTCACAGAGTAGTAAAATAATGCAATTTATATATACCAATTTCAGATCTGCTCAGAGGGACAATCACGCCCATTAAATCCTCTGCCTCATGAGTTGTAACGTGGCATGACATGCCAAATAACATCACTGGTAACATAAGTAAAAAATACGCATCAAAATGATTTGTATGGAGTATTGCCTCATCAGCCTAGAATACCAGAGTCTGGATGTACTGTTTATAGAGTCGAGGAGGCAGGAGCTGTTTAAATCTCACTTTGGGGTAATATACCTTAAAGTTTTTTCACTGATTCTGAAAAATTAGAATGGATGGGTTATGTTTTCCTATAGAGGAAATGCCACCATTCAGTGAATTATAATAGCTGTTTATTGAATTTAAGCATTCTCAGAACATTGCAGCTGTAAAGCTTCTTGTAAAACAAATAAACATTAGTCATACATTAGGTGCTTCAGAACAGTTCATCTTATACTTGCAACTGGAAAATGGAAAGTTATTATGATAGTTACATCTTTATGAGACTGTTTATGAGACTTGTAGGCTGATCTTCAAATCAAATTTGTAGTAAGTGACCCACTGCAGTACTTGAGTATTTGCACATACAATGTTTGAAAATGGGCATTCAAACCAAAGACTTCCAGCATGAAAGACATTTATTTTTAATGAAGTTCTATTTTTTTGCTTATTAAATATGCGGCTGTAAAAATAGCACATGGTCCCCACTTAGATACAGATGAAGAGGTAGGTTTATTGTGCAGTAACTCACAGTCAGATTTGCTAGCTTACAAATACAAAACATACACACCAAAGCTTGGAACAGGGATCAATCCTCTTGTGGACAGGGAATACTCGAGCACAGATTTTATTTTCTGGGCTACATGAGAAAGGCAGAACTAATATTAGAGGAACTGTTGTATCCTCTTAGCTGAAGGCAATGTTTGCTTGGCATTTGCTGCCTTTGTCACACCCCACATGGTTTGCTTGCAGAGCTCTGTTCAGTTATAGTGGATCTGAGTTCCTGGCGGACTCGAGCTCACACCAGAGCACAGAGTAACTTGGTCAGTTTTGTAACATTAGAAGTTCTTCTCTTCATGTTCCAACTGGAGCATTTGGGTCTCTGCCAGAACAAGAAGGAAGGATAACAAGGGGAGATACCCTGCCAGTTGTGATATGTTTGTCTTTTCCAGAGTAATGCAAAGTGAGAAGGTGAATTAAGCATTTGAGCCCTTGAAGGAAAGTGCAGAGGGTTATCTGTGTGCTCAGTATTTGCAAAGGCATGGAAGTCAACAAAGCTGTACCTGCACTGTAACCTGGCCACCACGAGCCCCAGGGGGAGGCCCTGGACACAAGGAAGGCACTCTGCCACCTCCTTCCCTGGATTATGCTTTCAGTGATCCAGGGCAGGATCACGTGCTGTCCCCAGTTCTGAGGAACAGCTTCCCTCCCCTGCTTCAGTCTCAGAACTTCAGTTCTGCCACGGGGACCCAGGGTCCCATTCCTTCCCTGACACTGCCAGGATCCTGTTCTTTTTCTGACACATGCTGTGCAATTTCAGGCAAGCTGCTCTTTCTGGTTCTGCATCACCCATCCAGAGCCAGAGGCCTGTAGTGAGTGTGTGATGGAAGCATTTCTTTTTCTGCACAGGCACCAGGCTCAGCTCCTGAAATATTCTCAAGGCATTCCAGCCATTAATGACATTATAACAAGTTTATAGTGAACTCAGTCATGGTTACCCTGAACTCCCAGTGTGAATCAAGGGCACTCAGATGCCAGCAAAATTCAGCCTGAGGAACAGGCCCTGTTGATTTTAATAAACTGCAGGCTCTGCTGTGTATGAACCACTCCTTCAGAGGGCACAGACAGCATACTTGAAGGGCTGAGAAGATTAAAAAGGGAGATGAAAATAAATGAATAAGCAGCACAGAAGAAAGGGAAGATGAAAAGAAACATGGGTAGGAAAGAATTTGTAAGGGAGAAAATTTAGGTACTGTGGGGGCAGGAGCAGAACATTGTATAGTCCAGAATGCTGCTGTTCCCCAGGAGGTTTCTGCAGAGCTCTTGACATTAGTGCCTACAAAAAACAAAGGAGGGAGAGAGAAGCATGATTGCAAGGTTGCATTAATCAGACTATTCATTTCTGTCTTGAAAATGATGAGAAAAAAGGTAATTGGATGTATTGTGCTTTATGGAAAAAAAAAGGTTTTGAAATGAAGAAAAACCTTCAGAAAACATTGCCAGTTGAACAGTATGGTGAAAGACAAAGGCTGCAGAGCAATATACTTGGCATTATAAAGTAACTGTACTTGAAAATAACTTTATAATTGAATAAGGGCACATTAAGAAAATACGATTCAGAACCAATATTATAGTAATTAGATAAAAGCAGCATAAATGAAATAACTGCAGGAAGAGTATTTCCATAGAGATTATAAATGAGATTTTGGTGGAGCAGAAAGGCCTTTAATTGTAATTTAGTGTGCACTACAGAATTATCAGCACAGTGTGTTAGTTCATCATATAAAAGAATATCTGATAATTTCCCCTAATAAGCACATGACAGTTCTTCATATTCTCTCATTACTGGTGATTAGGTATAAAAACAGTATTCTTTTGTTGGACTCTTGCTCAGATCTTTTATGAAATGCAAGACACTGTAACTGTTTCTGTGTTGCTATCCTACAGACACGGTATTTAAAGAGGGCAGAGTGGCACTGGAATGAATTTTAAAATCTTTTTTTGATTATTTAGCTTCTAAGCTAGTTTATTTATATTCAGTTGTTCTCCTGTTTATTGAAACACTAAATGACAGCCCAAATGTGTGTAAGCAGAAAGAAAACGAACCCAGCAGAGAGCCCAGCGGGTGTCCTGCCCTGTGCAAAGCCTTGGCCATGGTCTGGCTGCAATGGCTCCCTCGGTTTTGGAATGTAGGTGTTGGGCACCTGGAACAGTGGACTTGTGCAAGCTCCAAAGCACTCTTAGCCTGAACGTGTTCCTGAATTATCTAGTGATTCAGAGCTCAGAAACGCTCAGAGAAGCAAGTTTTTTAGGCTTTTCCTTACCATTCTCTTTCCTAATAATTTTGAGCCAAAAATTCTTACTTAGTGTTTTATATTGTTGCTGTGCCTGAAGGCCTCTGCTGTGCTTATGACCCAGCTATGACATTGTGACAAACTGCACCACCACCCCCAAGCTTCAGTGCACAGTCAGAAAATAAATAAGGCCCCATAATTGGAAGTAATGAGATGCTCATAACATGTCATTCTCCAAATGCTAGCGGAACTTGAAAGTCTGTGTGTCAGGAGCAGTAAAAATGGGTTTCAGGAGTTTATGCATCACCAGGTGATCCGCTAAGGACAGGACAAATTACCTAGGCTCCCCAGCATCCCCCAGGCATATTTAGTTAAAGAATTCCCTTATGTTTAGAAGTGTCTTTTAAGCAGCTGGCACAGACACCACCGCTTTTTTTTTTTTCTTTGCAGTAGTCTGATTCCCTGAGGAAATGGGAAAGCTTGTTACAAGGCATTCCTCAATCTGACAGTGCTCAAAACATCTCCTCCTACTGCCCTGTAGGTGACCTACTTGGAACCAGCTTGTTTAGCATTAGCTTGGGAAGCTGCGTGGTGGCTCCCGTCGGCTGAATTAGATGTTAGTGATTGCTGGCACTTGCTTGCAGTGGCTTTTGTGGCCTCAGGTCCCTGCTTCCAAGACTGCTCCACATCTTGCTATCACTGGGTAAACTGTAAAAGATGGCCTTGGAACTTGGGCCAGCACCTGGGATTCCCAGGTGACTTCTCTGAAGAGAAGCTCGTGTTTTCTGCTGTGGTTTTTCTGGGGGGTTGTGATGAAGTTTCACAGGTATCTGGCAGATACAGGGGTGGGGGAATGGGATTAACGTAGGTCCCACATTAATATATTCTGATAGAGTGCCCAGAGCCTGCACTTTCTCCCTTGGTGCCTCAGCTTTCGTAGGAGATGAAGGGAGGGCCTGTCCCTGACAGGCTGCCAGCAGGAATCTGAGGACTCTTTGGGCTGCAGATAACACAACCTTGAACTTCTTCCTGCGGGACTTCCCCAGCTGGATGAGGAGCCATTAGGGACAGCTCCTGACTTATTCTTTAACAGCATTTGAAAGGAGACCTCTGAGTGAACTCTGGAGCAAACACCCGACTTTATGTGCGTCCATGTCTAAGACAGGTGCCAGTCCCTACACGAGCCCTTGTGACACCTTTAGGATGTTTTCTTTGCTGGCATTTCCTTAATCCTCCCATTCCTAGAGTGCCAGCTCTGCCACAACATAGAGCCCGTACAGGAACTTAACACAGGGCTGGGAATTCCAGTGCATGTGCCAGGCCTCCAATAACCATCATAGAACCCAGCTCTTAAAAACTGAACAGCACAGCCGAGCACGTGAGAGGAACAGGAAACATTACTGCTGCCACTTTGCAGATAAGAACCTGTGATACACCAAAATTTAAACATAACTTGTAAATCCCTTTACACGGGAGGTATCTCCTGCTTTGCATAATTTATGCTGGGATCAGTTGAGCTTCTTTTAAAGCCATGTCCCAGCCTGCAGTGAAGGTGGCAGAGGTGCCGCCCTGAGGGCTCCCTGCCAGCGCTGTCATTCCCAGTCAAAGGTTCCCCCCGGCAGGGAGGGCACCTGGGGTAGTTCCTAGGATGGAGAATTTCCCAGGCTGCCTATGGGACAGTCATAGCTGCAGCCAGCTAAAGAGTTTCCTACCAGGAGTCACAGTGAGGGGCTGGGAGCTTCTAGAAACCAAGGCAAAAGGTCAGCTAAGTATTAACGTTGCTGTGCCTAAAATTAATTACAGCAAGGGCAGTTTCTGTCTAGATTACTCCACTGACAGGAGGCACCAGAAAAATCATTAAAAGATGGACGAGCAAAGTAGTCTTTGTTGCCCCATTTTCAAAGCCTTTTATGAGAATGAAGAAAATGCCGAGAAATTGCTTCTGAATAAATAAATAAATAAATCTCACGAATTATTCTCCAGCTTAGAAACATAATTATGTTTTTGCTTTCAGGAAGATATCCAACACTTGGCTTAGCACGGGCTGGTTCACAATGACTATCGCATTAGAGCTCTGTGACAGGATAAATGTTTATGGCATGGTGCCACCGGATTTCTGCAGGTAGGATTTATTTTGGAACCATTATTAGCCAACAAAGTTAATGTTACAGATAAATATCTGAATCTTTTAATCTTTTCTGCTCTGCAACTAGTCTTCATTCCTCTTAAAGCAATTAATTAAGATGTCCCGTGATCTCATTCTGAAAACAACAAACGACAATTAATTATGTTATATAAAATATTTTAAAATTTTGTTTGTACTGTGGGAGAATTAATCCATCGTGTTGCTTTCTTTTAGTCTCTGAATATTTATCAGCTAAAAGTAATGCAATAATTGGCATGAAATTAATCTGAAGAAAGAAGTACTGGAAAACATTACTTTTAATTTGTTTTTCGAGTTCCCCCCAAATTAATAGAGAAACAGTGTTCTCACAGTGACTAGTTTCTAAATTGAACTTTGTGTGCAACTCAAATTAAGTTTGTTGTACCTCTGTCACATGAATGCCAATCGTGCGGCTTCCTAAATAATCCCCACAAAACCCCTCCCCCTGAATTCGGGCTCAGAGAATCAGTGCTGTAATCACCCATTTTGGGCGTGGCAGGGGCTGGGTCCCAGGAGGCAGAGGCAGCACAGATTCTGTCAGTGGAAGCTGCTGTGTTAAGGAACAGCTTGTGCACGTTTCCAGCATGTTCAGGACACAGACCCCAGCTCCTGGTCAAGGTGTCCCACTATGGATCAGTGACACAGGAAAACTCCTCAGAACTTCCAGTGCTGGACCAAAATTACATGAGCCACAAGATACCAGTATGAATACAGACAAACTTGTATTCCATCAGCAACCTTGATGCTGACATGAGTCTCACCTGCCCCCCCAGCACTGAGTGGTTCCTGCCCACAGCCAGTGCTGATCCCATTTGTCCTGCTGGGTGACCCAGGAAGTCTGGAACGAGGCCTCAGTGCCACGTTTCATCACCTGCTCACAAACCCCTTTCACCGAGAAGTACTTGCTTAAATTTCCTATTGCAAATGTAGTGATCTCTCTCAAGTCTGGTTCACTGGGTAATTCCAGGCAGGGAGGGCAAGGCTGCAGTGCTGGGTTAGTCCCAAAGAATGGCACTGCTTTGACTTTCCTCTGAGCACTTAAAAGGATCATTCAGGAATCTGCATTTGTCTTGGGCACGTTGTAGAAATCCCTGAAGAAATCACAGCATAAAATGTCAACGCTGAACTCCACTTCGTGAGAATTTCTACAAATTATAACAAAACACTGATGATAAATGCTGTGATGTACTGCCAGACATCATCAAGAATTCTCCAAGGAAAACAGCAAACTAGATCAGATATGCCAGACAACACAAATACCTTCCTCAGCACAGCATCTCATTCCTCTGTCATCTCAGTTGGCCAACACATACTACTTCAGTTTCTGTAAGTGGCTGGTCTGTCTTACTCCAGAAGTGGCTGTATTGCAGTGGCACATGGAAGTAATTCTTTAACTGATTATCTAAAAATACAAAAGACAGCATTTCACAGCAAAATCATGTGTAATCCTGACTTTTCAGACAAAGTCAGAATAGTTTAGATACATATTAAAAAACCCCAACTGAACTCAAACTGTTTTAAGAGACACTAAAAATGTCACTGAGACAATATAAAAGGTTTCATAGAATTGATACACTGAAATAAAATGGACTTAAATTATAACACAAGAAAGGCTGTAGATCAATCCTACCAGTGATAGATTTAATTATTCTTACAGCCTGCATTAAAAAATCTCAACATAAAGGTATGCACACCTGGTTGTAAAAAGGGAAAAGGTCATTTCTTAATCAAAGTAATATGAAGCAGTTCAACTTCAGCTTGATTCCCCAGGTGATGAGAGGGAAAACTGTAGTTGCCATGTGGGGAAGAAGCTGTCTATGAAGATCTGTGAAAGGAGTTTCTTCCTAAAAGCAGTTTCTACCTAAAACCTTAGCTTGCTCTTCAGCCACTAATTAAGAAGTTAAAACAGTGCTTCCTTCCAAAGAAATAAGACAACAGAACAGAATAGCAGAAAGAAAGAAATAGTCTGTAATTGTAAGCCATATTTCCTGGTTTTCAGTCAGACAGGATAAGAATCTACCGTTAAAATAAAAAAAATCAAAACAAAAAAACCCAACAAGTCAACAAAAATGTGTGTGTGCTAGATGGTGTGGGTATCCTAGTTCTTGTGCAACTAAAGAATCATTTAGATTGAAAAAGAAAAACCCCAAAAAAATCTTATTTCTATTCAGAATTAATATCACCAAATTTATAACTTCAGCAGGTAGATACTCATTCATTTTTAAGTATTAATTTGTGGAATAAGTAATGAGTGTGGTGATCACTGTCATAGAACTAAATTAGTGTCACATCTGTAACGTGAAGGACACCTCAAAGGTACAGTGAATATTGTGCTGTTGATTCTGCTACGAATTATTAGCTTAAGATCATTAACCAAACTGCTTTGCACCCGTGCAGAAAAAATAGTCCAGGAGTCTGGAGCACAGACTGAAACATTTGTCACTATTAATTGCAACAAGGCGTTTTAGATTCATTTCTATTCACTTTCACTGGACAGTGGGCTTTATAGCTGAACTGGACTTGGTGTCCTGATTACTATAAATTTCTAGTACTTTACAGCAAAGCTATATGTACTTTCAAACCCCTTTGCTTGCTACAGATTTATGCTGTAGTTAGGGTTAATGGCTTGATATTGCTCTCCTGCTGCTGAATACTTCTGACTTGTACATTCTGCAATGAGATGAAAGCTTGTGCTTCCATGCACATTGCAAACATTTTTGGAAAATGTGGACATCTCTCACTCTTTTGTCCCAATACAGACAAGGCATCTTGCTGTATTTTTTCCAGTCCCCAGGGATCCAATCCCAGCCTTTGCTGGAGCAAATCAGCACCCCAAATGGGAAGCATTTCCCTCTCAGAACTCCCTTTGGCAGCCCACTGCATGCACAGGACTCACTCCTGAGCTGGGACATGCAGGATTCTCCTCTTGCCTCCCTTCAGCAGCAGCCTGAGAGTGGTGCCCAGATACCACAACAGTTCCTGAAGGCACTGCAGTGCTGCTGTTTCCATTTGTGGCTGCTCAGCAGCAGGGCTGGGAAGGACAAGACAAGGCTGAATGAGTCTGTAGGAATTCCAGCCCGTCTGTGGGGCTGTGGGCAGCAGGGACAGAAAGGCTGGTTCCCTGCAGGTCTCAGGGTACTCATGTACACAAGGAAAACTCAAGGGGTTAGTGAGATGAACCCTCTTTAACTCTTCTCCTCCTCCTCATGGGCCTTCTGGAACTCCCAGAAGCTTAAAACTTAATTCTGAGCCTTATTTTAACAAATATGAATAATTTTTGTTCCAGTTATTGAACCAGATAATTTTCCTAGAAGAATCCTCATTTGACTGCCAGGCTATTTTCCATGATAATTCACCTGAAAATTGGTATTTTAAATACTTTAGTGTTTTCTTACCTCTGTCTCTCTGTCTCTCTCACCTCTCAGTTCCTTTAAATCAAATGCAAAGCAGAAGCTGTTGCTGGTTACATTTCCTGGAGCTTATCAGGGCTTGATGGGGACTTACAGGACTGTAAGCTGTATGTGAGCTACTCCTGCTCTTTGTTCCGTATGCTTCACCTCATTACCTTAATAACAAAATTCATACATGGTTTGGAAAACAGGACTAATTACAGAGGTCAGAGAAATGGGATTCTGGGAATAGAAGACAAAAAACTTGTCTAAAAATCTCCATACTCCTGACCCAGCACCTTGCCCATCACTCAACATAAATACGACACTTTATTCACCCATCAAGAATATGAATTACTTTACAAAGTGTGTGAGTACCTATAGTTTTAGAGGGTTGATTTCTTATGGCTCTTTATTTCTAAGGAAAGAGGCTGACCAGATTGTGGGATGGGGTGGCCTGGTTTTCCTGCCTTGTTTCTTTTGTGCTGTACTTCCAGCTTTTGCTGTAGGTGGATACCATCTGTGGGAAAATGTGCACTCAAGTGGCAAACAGTAGCTGACTGACAGGGGTACAGGCACTTCCACGGGTGCTGTGCTGGCAGGTGATCGGGCAGGAAGTACAGGATATTTCACAGAAGAACTTCCCCAGATTCCTCCCAGCTGTGATATTAATATGCATGCAGAGTCTGACAAAATACTGATTAATGTCCAGTATCAGTCAGTGATAAAACAGCATCTGCTTTAATGTTAATAAATGAGGTGGCAAGCAATTTCTGTATAGAAATTACTCATGCATTTCATTTGCTGGTGACACAGGCTAATTGCAGAGTTAGAAGATAACACAGCACAGTTAATTTGGGTTATGCTGTTCTCAAGCCAGAGTTCAAATCCAAAGCTTACTAGCATGCAATCTAGAGGAATCCAGAACTCCCATTAAATGAGAAAGTCCTCCATATTAAAATGCCTTTCAGAATTCCTAAATCCAAAGGACAGCTTTTGGAATTCAGCCTTAAAACCTCAGTCAGCTGCAGTAGTCATGGAGAGGTCTCTGGGCAGCAGCCCCCTTCCTGCAGTGCTCTCACCCCCAGTTCAGACCTGCACACGAGGCTGGCAGCTCCCAGCTCGGGGGCCTGAGCCCCCCAGGCTGCCTGGACCGAGCTCCTGCCCCTCTTACCTACCAGGCCCTGTGCACCAGCTGCTGCTGGGCTCCTCTGGGGGGATGCTGCACAGGATGCAGTGACCTGTCCAGCCTGGCAGGGGCTAAGGACATCCACTGACACTGGTGCTAGTTCAGAGCCTTCCATGGAATGTGAATCCCTGGCTCCAAAAACACCTCACCCGGAGGTGTCGGGACCAGCAGCCTCACAGGCTCACTCTGCCCCCTTAACTCGGGCTGCATTTTTCCCAAGTCTGTTGGAGACACGATTTCAACTTTACTAATCCGAATTTTAAAGCAGTAAATTTACACCAAGCAATACAGGTTTACCCTCGAGGACCCAAGAGTAAAATCTGGCTTCAGAGCAAGAAGCAAGAGCAGTCTAAATAAGAGGCAGAGGCCTATTTGTTTAGTAGTTCTTAACAAAAATACATCACATGGAAATGCATCCTATTAGATTTACAGTAACCATACAAATGATTCATTTAAGCGACAATAAGAGGTCCAATGTATCAAAAAACTGAAAAATTAATTGAAGAATGAGTTCTAATAGTTGTAGTTTAGAAGTAATAAATTTCTATATGAAGGGCAGCTTTAGATTACAAATATGTTTTCTGTAGGTGAGGTGATGAAGGATTTCGTTTCGCTCTTATGTATTCCAGTGAGAATATATTTAATAAGTTTAGAATCCATCTTATTCTAGAAATGTAATTTTATTGTTATTCTGGTCTTGTAAGATTGATCACCATGCTGTGTTACAAGGAAGCCAGATTGATCGAATTAAAACGTTAATCTAAGGCACAAATGGAAAGCAGCAGCAATATCATACATTACCTCTGCATATGCAATATGGATAATGGCAAAGTAAGAAAAATTGGAAAATTGCATAGGTGACAGAATTACACAGTAAAAATAATGACCAGCACAGACTACTGACAGATTGTGGATGCATTCATTTGAAAGTGAGCTTAAGTATTAGATCTTCAAAATGAAAATAATCAACTGTATATTAGAGCTGACAGCCCTGAATCTGTGTCAGATTTCTTGCTCTGTGTTAGGGTCCTGTTCAGCTCAGGCTTTAACACAGAGCAGCTCCAAGGCTTCACTAAATGCTGATACTGGGAAATTTTCTGCCACAGCAAAATAGTTGGTAGCAAATGGGGAGAGAGGGATACAATTGGGTAATTCTGTCTGGGACAGCTTGCTGTCTTTGAATTTATGAGAGAGAGAATTGTGTGAGTTCTTGTCAGCCCAAAACACCTGTGCCCAAAGTAAAAAACCATAATGGGTACAGGTTAATGTAGAGATTAAAACAAAAGGAGAATTAATTGCTCTGGCTTATTATAATACAAATGTGCCATTTACAGAATGTTACATGGAAACACTGAGGTCAGAACTGCTAAAATGAACTTTATCCTAAGTATCTAATTGGTGTTTGGCATATCCTGTGTGTCACCACGAGTCACTCATCTCCCGCTGGGAAATGTGAATGGGTTCACAAGGTCAGGTGGATACTATGGGTGAACTGTTATAATTTTTAGCTTAGATACATGAAAGCTGCTGTTGTAAAATAAAGAACTCATTTGTGCATCAGACATTTGATTAAAACCCCAGCAACAGCAGCCTGTCCCACTGACCTGGCGTGCAGACACTCATTGAAGTTGTGCTCTCAGAACCTCATAAGGCGTGCTGGGAATGTTCAGCTGAGCTGATGTGACACAGATAACCACCTCTATCTATCATCTTCTCTTTCTTCCCCCAGTTCAGTAAATACCTCTGCAAGACCTTTTACAAATCACAATCTAGATTTAAATCTCTTTTAAGCAGTTTACTTCAAATTTCATAGTAGTAACACAGCCCTGCAGCACTTTCCTTTGTTTCTGATCTACTGCTGTCCTTCATTTAACTGGGAGGAAGAGGATTAAAGGAGACCAGAAGAAAAAGCAAAGGAAACCCCTTTGCCCCATTCTGATGTATTAGACATGCAAGTAAAAAAACAGCTACCTAGTTTAGCTGGGAGAAAAAGTGGATTTCACCCCCAGTTCATTAAAGATAGCATCTTTTCAATCAACGAAAAAGACCATCTTAGGCTTCCATCTGTTTTCTTTTTTTCCACAGGGATCCTAATCACCTCTCAGTCCCTTATCATTACTACGAACCGCTGGGCCCAGACGAGTGCACGATGTACATCTCGCACGAGCGGGGCCGCAAGGGCAGCCACCACCGCTTCATCACGGAGAAGCGCGTCTTCGCCAGCTGGGCTCGGACGTTCGGCATCCGCTTCTTCCAGCCGGACTGGGAGCCAGAGCCGCTCGCCGGCACCGCCCCCGAGGCGAAGCCGCTGGCCTGAGGCACGGACACGCCAGCCCGGGCACAGTCACCTCCCGGGGCAGCCTTTGGGCCTCGCGGGCCAGCAGGGCAGCCTGGAGGAGAAGGGAACAGGGTCTGCAGCTGGCACCTGCAGCAGCAGTCAGGGAGTTGGCGTGCAGGAGCAGCACACACCAAGAGAACTTTCTGTTAAACTGTATTAACCCAGTCCATCGCCTTTTGGGGCCATCTGACTTCCTGTGTGTGTTTGTGATTCGTGAAACACAACCTGAGTGTCATTAAGGGATGGTTAATTCATTATGGCTTTTTTAAGTACGACGCCACTGAATTTTCATAGTGAAAACTTTCCGTATTTATTTAATGGAGGTTTTTATGCAACCTAGGCCAGTATTTTTCTAATTCACAGTTATGTGGTTGTTTATCTTTCATAATCTTTTAAATCCAAAATTAATATTGCTGATGGTTTGAAAGGCCTAGCTTTTTATTTATAAAACTTGTTTGAAATATATAATTCTATATAGCATGTAATTAATATTTGATCGGGAAATGTTGGATTTCTTCTAAGAATTTTGGGCTCTGTTCCAGCCTAAAGCCTTTAGCAGCAAGAGTGGTCCCATGTGCAGATCCAGCTCACTTTACATTCTAACATCTCATGTTAATACGAAAACGGTAGTGAAAATTCTGTTTGATATTCATGTGCATTTGCTGCTGTGCTATCAAGCTGCTGTTTTTTAAATAGGGGTGGGAGGAAGGAGGGCAAACAAAATTTATCCAAAAAAAGCCAAACCCCCCATTGGCCATGACAGCAGCCTCTCAGTGAAGACAGGCTAAGGCTGGAGGGGTTGTGTTCTGTTTTGCCTCTCGTACTCCTGCAAGAGGCTGCCAGCAACCCTCCCGAGGCAACAGGCTACAAACCAACACAACATGACCAAGATTCTGGAATGAAGATGGTGAACTACCAGTACTACAATACAGCCATAGTAGCCAGAGAGATCACAGCACTGCACCTGCAAAAATCCCTGCCTTCCACTGTCCCAAGATCACCACTGATCTCAGAGATTCTGGATCACATTGAAGCTGGGATGTGAAAAGAGTTCCATGAGTACAAAATTGTCCCCCTGAAAGGACCAAAATTAAACTCTTCTTTTTTTTTTCCATGAAGTACCTGTATGTCCATGGTGAGTCCCTGCAAGACTGGGGAAGGACGATGCTCATGCTGTGTATGGAACCTCACAGTGGGAATTACTGGGTTACATTTAGCTTGTGAATAAAGAAGATTTCAGTTACGGCATTACTTTTCCTTTTGCTTCACAAATATCAGATCTCAAATTTCTTCGAAGTAATCAGTAACTAGTGCATGAAACGTACCTCAGGTGATGAAAGGTGTCTCTCATTAGACAAGTGCAAAAGCTAGAACAAAGATACTACCTTTAAACACCTAAATCCAAGAAGCTGAACCTCAGAGGCGAGATGTAGAATTGGGACCAAACACTCTCATTTAAACCCCCTTATAACCCATGGTCTTCCTCTTTCCAAAACTGGATAGCAAGAGCTGCAGCTGCCCCACAGATACCCCGATTTTCTGGGGACAAAGTGAACTGTCCTGGCAGGGGCAAACCAGTGTCACCTCTAACACTGCCTGGACCTGAAATGTAGGTCTCCAAGAGCCACTGTCCTGCTGCAGCCCTGCCCACTATCAAAAAGTAAGAAACTATAATGTATTTTGCCTTAAAAGCTTTATTTTGGTGTTCTTCCTGGTACACACCACTCAGCTTACAAACTGTATGCCAAGTGCTTGTTACCTTTCTCTTGTCAGCTGGTGTTTAACTCTCCTTCTTTCACTGATGGTATTTTATTCCTTCCACTTGATTTCATTGCATTCTGTAAAAACCAGAATGGGTTTTGAACTAATGGCAATTTGAACATCCCTTTCAACATGTGTACTGGGGTGTATATCCAGTATATATTGCTCCAATTGATGAAATCTGTCAAACTGATTTACAGATCATTTCTAATGTGACTGCAAGACATGGTACTGATCACAGTAGGTCCTCTGATGCTAGTCCTTGTTTTATTACTGATACAATAATAAAAAGATCTTGTCATTTTAAACTAGAGCTCTTAGTTTTTCCATCAGTCAAGGGCTGCAGGATGTGTATGCTATGTGTTTAGCTATGTTATTGTTAAAACCAGATCCTTTAAAGATAGAGTAGACTATCTTTAAATACTTTTAGTATTCTGTAGGAACCCAGGGGCTTGCCAGCCCCCATTGTGTTCACAGGCTTGCTCCCTGTCTGCAAGACTGCTCAGTGTCAAGTAGATATGGGGAAGCATTAAGAATATGAAGAAACGTGGAATAAACTGACACCAAATCTCCTAACAAAGCCAAGGTAAGCATTGTAACTCATTCCTTGTTCAGTTTCTGTTAATAACTGTGTGTTCTTGCTACCCTCATACACATCTTTTAGACAAAACAAACCCAAACTCACTTTAGTCTCATCAACCTCCTGTGAAGTTTCAGCAAGGTCCCCCACCTAATTACAAAAAGTATGAAGGAGTATTTTCTAAGACTAAGTCACACCTGTATATATAAAAAGGAATTTGATGGAGTGAAGGAGACAGCAAGTTTTAAATAGATCACACAGATTTACATGGAACATAAATCGAGTCCAAAAAGCACCAGTTATAAGAGTGCAAAAGAAATGTAAATAACTGTTAAAGCACTGCAATTTTAATTAACAAATCACTGATGTATTTCTCTATAAATGCACAATTTTTGAACTACAGAATCCTGCTGCATTTCAGCCTGATGTAAGGTTTTATGGCCTAGTTATAAACCAAACAGATTTATGACAGAAAATGCTGTCAGCCCAGGGATAAGTAGTACAAACTAGGCATTGCTGCCATTCTCTGCTTTATGCTGTCATCTCACACTCTTCACTATAATTTGATGGATTCATGATCTGCAGCGCATCATTTCACATATTAAAAGCTGTTGCAAAGCAGTGTTTACAGACATCAGCAATTTTAAGATCTATGTTGGTTTAGTTCTGAACTCCTTGCATACCTTTAGGCTTTTACACTTGGCTTTGTCAGAGGAGCTATTTTTCATCTTCAAAAACTGTAGCTCTTATGCCATGATATGTGCAACTGGAACTGAGAATGATAAAGAAAACATTCTCTGTTTTTTCTTAGAAAACTAAGAACTAAAAAGTACCACAGCTGCTTTGTGTTCTGTTGGCTCAGTGGTGGCAGCACCATGGTACAAAGCAAAACCATGGTGCACCTGGAGAAACCTTCCACCCAAAGCACCAAAGCACCTCGGAAAGACAAGTTAACACCTCATTCCTGGTAAGGAAACTGAGGAAAGGGGAGATTAAGAAACTAAGACCAAGTTACAGCCTTGGAACAGGACTGGGAGAGATCTGGGTCTGCTGTCTGGCAGCCCTGGCTCGATCCAGCAGAACACACAGTGGTACTGCCACATATATTCATACACATGAACACGGCAGTAAAGGAACAAAATCCTTCTGGAGCTGCTTACCTGGGACTTGTCCTGCTGTATTTGCAGGCAAACTTCACAGGAAACTGAGTGATTTTTACCTAAAATACCTCTGAGGTTGCAAGGAAACAGTAATATAAAAATAGCTGGAAAAACGCTGGGGAATGGGGTGAGGGGGATCTAAAGAGTAAGGAATAAATTGTGCCTTGTGCCAACTAGCTTTATTCCTCTGGAATATGAAGATCAAACTCAGGCTGGAGCTGATGGAGTGTAATGGCCTGGCTCAATAGCAATGGCTGTCCTGCATAGATTTATTTGCAGTATTCTGTAAGTTGATCATAGGTGCCACAAAAACTCTTTGAAAAATGCTGATAATTTCTATAATGAAAGTTAATTATTTTATCTGATGCAAGGAGATGCAATTTCTAATTCAATTTAAAACATAGCTTAGGGATTAAAAAAAAATAAGCAGTTAAACAGTCAGAGTACTTGTAGAGCAGCAAAAGGTACTGCAAAAGGAAAGAAGTACAGAAACCTTACAGGTACCAATACTTCTGTCTTCCCTGGAGCACCAGTTCACACTGACGGCTTTGAATTTCCAGCTGCCTGCTGCAAAAGTAAACCTTGCATAACACAAACATACAATTTTTTAAGGAGAAAGAAAAAAAAATTAAAGGCAATCTTCTTTAATAAAAACCTAGGAAATACTCTTTTAAAAAACTATAGGAAATATGAAAGGGCAAAAGTCTAAGGCGGTGTGAAATTTCTTTGTGCTGAAGCAGAAAAGTATAAAATTCAAAGACTCTTTTATAAAATGGCTGTCAAATGGCACTGCTTATGCTAAATACCCTTCAAACCACTAGACTGTTAAATGTTTTCCACACTGAAAATTACACCAAAAGATGAAATGTCAAATGATGCCCTTTGACCAGCGTGTGGATGGAGATTCAGCATCACAGTAGAAGCAAAGCTGGTGATTTCTGCTCGGCCAGCTGTGGAACAGCCTCCATGGCAAAGGCAGATGTGTGGAACCAGGCCCTGAACCAGCATCCCCTCGGTGCTGGGCCCCCTCCAGGGATGCCAGCAGAGAGCACTGCTGCCAGGACTGCCAGGAGAAAGGGACACATCTCTTTGTCCTGCCTGGCACTGAAAACCAGGACGCTCCAGAGAAGCTGCACAGAGATGATCAACACACAGTGTCCCTGTCTGCTATGGAGTGCTTTGACCAGGAAGGCAGAACAGACAGGAAAACTCCAGACAACCTCAGCAATCCAGACAAACAGATGGAAAACTGTAAGAACAAAACTAGGAGTCTTAAAGAAGATAAATTGGCTAAGATGTAAATGCAGCTTTTGTAAGCAAAACCCTGCCCTGCAAATCTATTTAGAGTTCTTCAGCCTTCTCTGAAGCAAGGGGAGGAAGAGATCCAAGTGATGGATCCACTTGGAATTCCACAACAAGGTTTGCAAAAGACTTTCAAAGAAGTTACAGTTAACACAGAAAAAAAAAGAAAGATCCTCACCCTATGGAACCTATCTGAACATAGTAAAATAAGGCTAAGAGGATACAGCATCAGCTTAAGGGTAGAAGCAGAATTCCACAGGAAAAATGTCACAATATATTTTCCTCTATTTTTCTCTTCTGTTCCCTTGGGATCTACCATAGGCCATTCCTAGATGCAGGATACAGGAACTAGACTGCATTTAAATAAATAGATAAATAAAAATATGAAAAAATGTATCCAGTGAACATCACAAAGCCCATTTCCAGCCCTGCCATACTCTCCCTGTGCCAGGCCCACCATGGGATCTAACACAGGAACTGCATTCTCATTTTACTGAAAGCAAAGCAAAGCATCCAGAACAGATGGAGAGCAAGACTGGACCCTTTTTAACAAACACAGAAAGTCATCTTAATAATTTGATTTCTTAGAACAGGTTTGTCTGCTTTAGGAGATCTCTATTGATATTTAAATTTGGCAGTTTCTTTACACAACCCCGACAGGTGTTAAAATAACATCAGTAGCTTTTAGGACACTAGCTACTTCCTGAAGTACAGGGAAGATAAAGGGAATAATTCGTATTTAGCAAGGTATAAGGTTTTAGGACTTTGCTGACTTAACTCTGGCTGTCAGATCAGTTGGAGCCTTTTAGGATCCAAACATACAGCATGGTGAGAGTCTGTTAATGGCAAAACAAAAGAAATTCCGAAGGGAACCATTTGGGGTGGCTTTGTTTAAGGCAAGAGCTTAGGTTAGGTTTATGTTTTAACACAAAGGCAAAAGGAGTGAACAGATTTATAGCCTGTGAGGATATGCTTCCCCATTGCATCCTTGCTGCACACAAGGCCAAAACTGGAAGTGGTTACTGATATTCAGTGGGACTGCCCATTTGTGTTGGAGAAAATTGGAACATTCCCACCACACCATTATTATTTTTTTAATGTGGCTGTACATGTGTAGATGTGCATTACATGAAACTGAAAAGCTCTTCCTCATTGCTCCATTGCAAATGATGCTGCAGAGAAGGAACAGATTAAAGAAACAAGCAATAACAGCAAGAGCAGAAAGCCTTCTATAGATATAAAAAAAATACAAATACAGGGACCACTGCAGAGAAGGGTGTGTAAAAGAACTGCACAAAATACAAACATACATTGCAATGATACATTGATGACCCCATTGATCCTATTTGCCATCCCATATACACTATTAAAACCAAGGGAGGTAAGGGGACCCTAAAATCATCACAATTTGAGCCATACTGTTTTGAGCTACAAACTTGACCTGGACAGGAAAGCCAGTACAGAAAAAGTAATTTAATGAAAATCAGACATAATCTGATGTTTAGTGAGGCTCTTTGTTGCTAAGTATCAAAACATTTGGCAAAGGAAATAAGTACCATTATATTGGAGCTGGATATAAAGGACAGAACCTACATTTAAAATACTCACTACATGCAGAACCAGTGGGCCTAGGCAAACATTTAATATAAGAGCATTATGCCAGTAAGTCGGGACAGGAAAGGAAATCTATTTGCTATTTCAGATTAGTCAGTTTTGTCACAGGGACTAGTATGACATGCCATGAATCTCCCAAATAAACCACAGTCTGGTGGCCTGGTCTCTGCTGAGCTGTCACCAAAGCCGTGTCAACTGCAGTGTGACAAATGCCACTTTCACAGGGAAGACCCCCTATGCTGAGCTTTGCCAGCACTGCTGTTACACTGTCCAAACAGTCTGCTTCTCATGGGGCTTGTTTTGTTCAAAGGATTGCTGTAAACAACACTAAAATAATTTAGGCCAATACAATTTGCATCTCTATTAAGTCTGTTGGCCAAAGCAGCCAAATTGGCTTAGTATTGGCCAAGGCTTCGGTGTTATTCACACACAGACCTGAAAAGAAAGAAAGGAAAAAAAAGTTAAATCTATAATCTGCATGAGGAAGAAGACATGGCACAATCAAACATTATTAGATGTACATCCTTGAATGGAAACCTTAAACACTATCAATTTAATCACTAAATCAGGCAGAAATCCTCATTAGGGGAGAAAAAGTAACTTTGTCTTAAAGAACTTGCAAGTGAAATGAGTTCTAAGAAATGCTGATTTCAGAGTATGTTATGCAGCCTATGCAAATTTTCATTACAAAACACAGACAATTTCAAGACATTTCCTGAAAGCTTATTATTTTTAAAAGTTTACAGAAAGAGGGAAAGCAGAAATAAATTAGAGTACTGAGTTTCTCTTCCATGAGAAACTTTCTCCATTTTTTAAATTTACCTTTCACTACTTAAGGATGCAAAAAACTATTATACTCATTATTACACAGAAGTGCTGAAGTGATGGTTAGAAGAGTTTTTGTGGCTTGTGTGATTCATTTGTAGAATACTGAAAAGAGACTTCTGCAGGACAACTATTGCCACTGAGCCCCAACTTCCCTCTCTGTCCACTCCAGCCCGAGTCTGATCTTCACATGGTTGGAAGACACTTTCATTATATACACTGCTTTTTCCTGCAGTTCATAACTTTATGGATAGATTAGTCTCTTGGGTGACATATTTTATGCTTGTCTCAATCCAAAGGCGAATTATTCTGGAAGCATGATAAAATTCTACCAGGTCACACAGAGCTCTGTAAGAGACAGAGCTGAAGGTCTGTACATGAGGACACTGAGCTTTCTTGTCCCAATCCTTCTCCCCACACTGTACCATACACAAATGTTGTCTTCTCTCCAAATACCAATGACTCTCTGAAATGCACCATTCTCACTCTGTGGATTGCCTTCCACTTCATCTGTTTTATCAAGTCCAAATAATCCTGACCACATAAAAGCTTTTCACTTCACAATGCAAAGTACTGGATCAAATCTTCACTATTTACCAGAAAGTAGCAGTATCTCATTTTCTCAGCTATACTGAATAGATAATTAGGGAAGCCTTCAGATCAGAAACTTCCTTTTTATTCCTTCCCTCTAAGCATCCATCAGAGAAGAGAAAGCAGCAGTTCTCTAACATCAAAAAAACCCCTTACTGACATGCTGTCAGTATCAGGATTGCCAGGGCTGCAGACTTCCCTTCCCCTGCCTCAGCTGGTCCTTCCAGTCCCTCTCACAGGAATACAGTGCAACACCTCCCTGTCCTCACCACTGCACAAATCCTCCCCACCCAGGATAAATTCACAGCTGCACCCAGCCCTAGCCCCTTTACAAATCACCAATTTAGTGCAAGTCAGCCCTGCTCCAGCATGCAGTGATGCCCACGTGAAGGCAGACTGGACCACAAGTTCCATTTACTTCCAGTACATTCTGAGGATGTGGTAACTGAGGGTAAAAATCCCTGACTCCTGAAACAAGAGACGGAAATGGGCTCAATGTGCAGGCAAGAGAATTAGACCCAGATTACATTTGCTTTTCTTTAATCAATAATAGACACCAGCTTTCAGGGGAGAAACCAACCAAAAGAAAAAAAACCTTTCCACTCTCTAGAAGAGAGACACCATCGCTAATGATGTTTGTAAAGATATCTGTGAACAGTTTCTGGTATTTGCTTATGCCAAGAGAACAGCACTTTATGGTAACAGTCGTTAAACATGAAAATATTCAGCAGGCTCAGACCAACACTGATTGTCTCCCCCTGCTCAGGTTTCTTTCTGCACTCAGTTTTTGTCAGAACCTGACTTTTCAGTCTGTGACAGAAGCACAGCTTAGTCACACATTGTGTGACTTTGGGCCTGGTCACAGGCACTCCAGGGGACAGGAGAGCACCTGGATGTGAGTACAACCCTACTGGGGACCTACCATTTCTTCAGTTCAATAATAAAAATGCATTTTAACTTGTGATCCTGAAAGAGAGCTGAAAAACTGAAATGATCAACTTCTGTTTTTATCATCCATGAGTGTTCTAAACAATGCCTTCAAACCCTGGCAGGACCTGTCAATGCAGTTCCACAGCACAGGGTGCAGACACGAATACACTGAGTTTTGCAAGCACGGGCACGCTTGGTTCACAGACCTATCTAAGGAGAGTTGCAAAATGCTGAAATTCAATTCTGCTCTAAAAGAAATGCAAATGCATTTCTGCCCATACAAAGAAACATCAAGAAACTACCATTATTGTCTTCTGGATTCCATTTAAGAATCAAAGATCCATTTAAGAATTGAATGGATTCCATTTAAGAATTAAAAGATCATCTGTGCACCTTGGAGGAAGCACCTACACTGCAAAGCACACTTGGCCTGCAAAACACAAATGGTTTGTGACTGAGGGTGACATGGCTGGTTCCCAGAGCCCACATCCCAAAATGAGCTTGAAGGCTTCCCAGGGAAAATGAAAAGATTACTAACTTTAAATAAAAAATAAATATACAAACACATTTGCAGATAATTCTGTGACATTTCTGTAGTTTGTTTCAGACTGTAGCTGTTCAAGAAGTAAAAGTTACCACAGTATAGAAAACATTGTCTCAGAGGTGTAGCAAAGGCAACTTTAGGGTGTCTTAGAACGATCCATTTCAACTCCTCACTTCTGTGCATACAAAAATGTTAAAAATGCCTGAAGCATAGTTTGCTGCATTCCAGTGAAACTGTTGTTCTCACTTCAATTTAATCACCTTCACATGCACACTTACTGAGTGCCTCTATTCATAAATTGCATTTTAATAACCCACCTAATTGCCTCCTTTTCCCTAAGCAGATAAGCTTTTAAAAAGACAGAATCTTTGGTATCTTCTGCTACTGGCAAAATTCAGCTGAGTTCTGTAGACCTTTCTATCACTTCCTGCAAAAGGTGGCTGAAAGAGGGAAAGAGAAAAATTGAATAAGGCCTGAGGAGTCCAAATAATTGTAACTGCAACTAAAGCAAGGCACAAAGCTCTATCAACTTCACTTTATACACTTTTTAAAGTGTGGCAAAACTTGCCTATAAAATAAATATTTGATTTAAATATTTACTAAAATTGAAAAAGAGTTGGATTAAGAAAGGAAAGCTAAGCAAATCCTCTAAGGAATTCTGTAGGATTCATTTCTGCACTGGGTCTTCACATTTCTACATGGTCTGTGCACAGCAGATATTACTTGATTGTTTTATTAGAAATAGCTGAGGGAAAAAAAAAAGGTTTTCTGATTTTATGAAAAGTCACCACTGCATCAGATTTTGGATATGAAGTCATTGCTTTTGAAGGACACTATCCAAAAAAACAACCCCCAAAACCAACACACTGTGAATAGATCCAGACATCCAGCACCAGGAATGCTGCTCAGACTCATCCCACGGGGTTTTCCTCTTTCCCACTAAGTTGCCCTGATGTTGGCAGGGGGGCTCTGATCAGCACTCTGGGAATGTCTGGTATTGTCCACCACACAGATCAGTTACAGAACTGCCAGGACAGTAGGACTGCTTTTGCTCTAATCCCTATTCCTGGTGCTTAGCACCTGCTACTGAGAACAATTCCAGCTTTCCGCCAAGAAGTGCCACAAAGAGGTGGAGCAGGCAAATGTTTACCTTCTCATAATGGATAATTTTGTACCTTCAACGTCTCCAGGCCTGGAAAATCTTTGGAGAAAATCCCCAAGGCTTTAATACTGGAGCTGTACCACGCTGCTGCATCCCCGTCCGCAGCCCCCCGGGCTCACCCAGCTCTGACACTTCACCTCCCCTCACCCGGGGCTGCGCTGCCACCGTCACCCTGGAAGAGAAGAAAAAAGGACAAAAATGTTTATGCACTCGGATTTGTATGTGCTGTGCAATAGGAAAACACTCAGAACCATATCCTAAGAAAAATATATTGATTCTGATATTATGTGTGGTTATAAATAATTACTAATAACTTCTAGAGATACGTGTTTAGTGCTTACACCATGGATGCAAGCTTTATTTTGATATGTAAGCTTTATTTTGATTAAGGTAGAGAACAAGTTCCAAAAGCACAGGGCAAAAGCTTCTCCTTGCTGACAGACGTGTTTCTACACATGCACGGATTTGCTCTTCTCTTCACAAATATCAATATATTAAACAGACAAAACCCTTTTAGCATACATTCATCAGTAAATGTCCAGGAAGAACAAATCAATATGCCAAACCAGAATTTATAAAACACAGGAGACAAAGCACATTTTCTAAGGGCTCAGAAACTACAGAATACAATAGTACCATTTATAATGTTTTTCATCCTGATGCCAGAGCCGATTTTCTGCGGTGCAAAAATCCAGTGCACTGAAAATTCTGAAAGCATCCAAGTCCATATTGTATGCAGTGAAAATACAACACCTATGAAGGGTTTCTAATGGACATGGTGAAGTCCTTTCATGTTTTTTGGCCTTCTTTTTAAGTAGATTCAGTGAGGTCATAATTTTCTTTTCACTGTCACCAACTCATAGAATTCTAGACTCAAAACTGCCTAAGGTGAAAGGACTGATCTAAGGGTTGCATTTAACAGGGAAGAAGAAGGAAGAAGAAAAAAGAAATCAATACATTCCAGAGTATTTTTATTTTTGTGAAGAAAGCTTTCAATATGTCATGCCAAATTCTGCAAAGTGGGTTAAGTTTTTATTGACAAAATGACATCTTAAATAACGTTCTGCACAATGTCCAGTTCTTTAGTAAAAGGTGACTTCTAAGATTTACTTTGAAGTACGGTGGAAAGATTTTGCCCATTTACAATCCAGAAGCAACCTCAGAAATCCTATTACTGGGTTTAGGTCCTGCCCCTTTTTAAGTTTAACCAGAAAGAAAAAATGCTCAGAAAAGCATTAAAATATGTTTAAATCACGACAAAGTGAAATAACAGTAACATTAAAACCATTTTTTAGAATCTTTCCAGAAAAAAGAGGTAGAAGAGATGACTTCAAAAGAATCTTCAGAAGCAAGATGTCAACACAGTGTTTCAAGACAACCATAATCCACATGCAGAGAACACAGGTGGTACCCAGGAACCCAAAGTAGCAGCCAATGCAAGTATCTTGTTTGCTCCAGTTCAGAAGACATGTTTCATGTGCTTGATTCCGTATGTTTTGAAGAAAACCATGATGATCAATGCCCAGAGTCCTAAAATAAACCCTCCAGGAGGATGCCAATCCTTTTGTTTTGGTTTCTGGAAAAAAAGAAAAAACAAAAAGAGAAAGAAAATCTGGACTTAGTTCTCACAATAAGCAGTACACAGTGTTTATCAAGTGCAAAAAAACCAATCTTTGCAGTAGAAAAAAATACCAATAAGCTTTATTTCTTCATGAAGTAGAAGCATCTTTGTGATGTGATGGGGAGGCTAATGGGAGGCAAGCTGCCACTCCCCACAAGGGAGGGTAAGCACCACAAAAAGGTCACTGGAACTGTGCCTGAGACACCACTTTGCCTGTGCATATTGGTACTGTGGGACGGGTTCCAGCTCATTTGTTTGGACAGATTTTTTTATATTTGGTCTCATGTTATTACAAGAGAAAAACTCTGAAAGTATGAAAAACAGCTCCTACAAGTGAAAATGTGAGAGTGTTGTTTTTCCACTACCTGTTTTCTACAGCTGCTTTTGTACTCAGAATTATGTGAATAAACAGATACCTTATCACATAAGAAGTGAAGACTCATCATTACAGGAATATCATAAAACAAAATAGGACTGTTTTGAATGTCAATCACATTTCCCAGGGGCCTCATTGAGTCTAACTGCCTTTCCCTAATGTAGAAATATAATCTGTAATTCTAACTTCTGTCCCTCTTCAAGAAGTCATACACTGCAATTGAAGGCCTTTTCTGTCTCACACATAGCAGCTAGACAAGATAAAACTTGCCTGTCTTCTCCTTCCCCTTATTAAACCAAAAATTCAGATACTCCACAGTCAGCGAATAGAGAAATGGATGGTAGAAGATAAGAGCTGCCATATACCCCAAGATCTGTCTCTGGGGCTAAGAATTAGGTGACTATATGAATGGAAATTTTTAGTTAAGACTATCATGACAAAAATACCAGAATGATAGTATTTAGAAGCATAACTCAGTCCCTCAGGCCTGTGCCTACTCTAGCCCTCAGCAGGTATGTTTTACAGATCTTCTAGGCAGACAGGGATGATTTACTATTACGATAATAAATACTGAAGCGCTTGCTGAGATTTTTATTCCTGCCTTGCTGAAAGATTTACACCATTTTGTCCTTGTGCAGAATGAGACACGAGGGGCACAGAGCATTTTGGTTTTGTTGCATTTAAGTCAAATTTAAAATTCTCTTTCTGCCAAGTGTATAACTGTTACAAAAGAGGTTGCTGTTTTAATTTCAACATCAATCCACACAGTGAAGCTTGTTGTTCTCTGCTAAATGTATCAGGAGGCTGGTGAACTTTAATGCAAGAAGGAACAGTTTGCAGTGTCTGTTCTTTCAAAACAGCTTTCCTATCAACACAAAAACGATGTTTGTTGATTGCTCAGCTTCCACTTTCTAAACCACACAGTTTTAGCTTTAGGATTTTTCTTCAAGTATTGTGCCTGCAATTAAAAAGTAGAACAAATAGTCACATCACCTGAGACACCCAAAGAACCTGGCAGTCTGAAATATTAATGATTTTACTCTGATACAGGAATCACAAAACCAGCATTATAATTTACATCAACCACCACAAAACCAAAGATGTGAGCAGAGCAGGTGTCTCTGTATGCAAACCACTGAATTCCCTGAGCAGCGCTCGTCAGCTGCAGCGTGTGCTGTTGGTGATCTGCCACCTTGCTGATATTCACAACTGCACATCTCCACATAAACATCTCTGAAAATCAACTCTGCCTGTTCAAAAGGCTGCCAGCACACCTCGCTTCTGAGAGTAACAGCACATGACACTTCTCCCCACAAAGGGACTTTCTTGTTTAAATCTTCCTAATTAACCTGTAACTTCGTATGCATATTGCAGTGCCTGTTCCATCAATCTCTTTGTACTATCAATCTTTCCCTTCTTGGATCTCAGACAAGTATCTTACCACGAAGTGGCACCTGACCCTTCTAGACAAATGACTTCAATTTGCAGCCAGTGACACTAAAAGCCTCTCTTTCCTATTTTGTATAGAACACGTAATTTAATTTCTTTAAAGAATTTATATGAATAAATATTTATAAGGTGATCTATGAGTATGGTTTTACATTTTGTCATGTCATGTACTGAAGTCTCCGTGGAATTGCGCAAGGGAAGAGAGGCCAGCGCAGCAGTGGCTCTGCACTGGGAAATCAAGGACACACATATAGTCAGTTTAAAGTCATGGGATGCAATGTTAAAATGTAAAGGATTAAAAACATGAAGGCATGACAAAAATTATATGAGGCTGTGCAAGATCTACATACTCAATAATCTTAAAAATAAATTATCTTAACAAGAAAGATTGACAGACCCAGAAACTGAAATCTACACATAAATACTAAACCACAGTAAAAGGGCAAGAAGATGCAACTCTGTCGAGTACCTGTAAGTCAATATCTGTAAGTGGTTAATTGAGCACAAAATCATACTGAAATAGGCCAGTATTTTCCACAAGGACATCAAAACCTTATGAATATCTAAAATGGGATTACACAGATTCACATTTAAACCTACAAAGTATACCTGCAAGAGCTGAAATACCTGATTTCTTTTACATTAACTTGCTCATAGATTCCCAAGAGAGTTCACCACTGGATTAAAAATATGTTTAGTTGTCAAACCAACAAGTTCATCTTTCTAAAATCTTAACAAATACAACACAGAAAGGATCAATAACAAAACTCTGCCCAGGCGGGCACGTCAGCTCAGCAGCAAAGAGCGCTGGAGTTCCTTTACAAAAGGCTGCTCTTGGCACCTGTGCACGACCCCACCTGCATGGGAGGTGGAGCCCCTGCTGCCGGGAGCTGTGCCAGCCGTGCCTGGCACACGGGCTGGGGGCTGCCAGCTGTACCCGGCCGGCGCAGGGCCGGCAACGCCCGCCCCGGGCTCGCTGGGTCACCCGGGGCGCGGCCGGTCCCTGCGGCGGGGACCGAGCGTGGCACCAGCCCCGAGGTGTCACCGCCCAAACTGCCACTGCCCCAAACTGCCACCGCCCAAACTGCCACCGCCCCGAACTGCCCCAA
>VZRO01005011.1:84982-127972 GCA_013397915.1 Daphoenositta chrysoptera
TCCCCAAACTGCCACTGCCCCAAACTGCCACTGCCCGAACTGCCACTGCCCCAAACTGCCACTGCCCGAACTGCCACTGCCCCAAACTGCCACTGCCCGAACTGCCACTGCCCCAAACTGCCACTGCCCGAACTGCCACTGCCCCAAACTGCCACTGCCCGAACTGCCACTGCCCCAAACTGCCACTGCCCGAACTGCCACTGCCCCAAACTGCCACTGCCCGAACTGCCACTGCCCCAAACTGCCACTGCCCGAACTGCCACTGCCCCAAACTGCCACTGCCCGAACTGCCACTGCCCAAACTGCCAGCATGCCGGCTGTCACTGCGCTGGAAGCCAGGGAGGGATGGGATGCTCTCCCATAACACACGAGTGCCTCAACCATGCTGCTGCAGAAGCTGCTGTGGTTGTTTTGTGCAGGCAAAAGGGGAAGAGTCCCAGAAATTCCTCCTAATGGGAGAGACTGTTATAGTAAGAAAGAATCACTTTAATAGCAAATGAAAATCCTTTGTAGATCCACATAATGGAAAAAGATTTAGAAAAGCCAGAATTTCTTTCTATGCTTATTCCAGTTCTGTGGCCACAAGCAATGCCCAGATAAACTATCTCTTTATATCAATTTTAGGATTGATCAGAAAGCATTTATAAAAGTTTTTCACAGATTCCTTAAAGAAAAAAAAAATCAGTTATTCTCCTATGAATATTGCCTAGTTAAGAGTCTTATTTCAGCAAATTTCTGTGAGATTCAGGCAATTCTTACAAGTCAGGCACTTTCTTACTTGCAAGAAAATGCTAAATGGACCAAAACCATGTTAAGTGTCACAGTATTTCGATCTGCAATTTATTATGTATCACCATTACGTTCCAAATTGATGTGAGAATGTGTACTGTTAACAGACTACAGACTGGTTGCACTACCTACAAATGACACAAAACTTGTTCACATTTGGGACTGCTCTGGAGGAATGGAGGCAACACTTTTTTCGCTCAAGTTATTCTGAATTTCATTGTTGTAGTACCCACCTAAGAACTGGTTCTGTAACTGACATATTTAGGTATTGTGATTTGCACCACAATACAATGCCATTACAAACACCCTCTTTATCCCTACAATAATAGCAGTAACACACAGGTGAAATGCACGTTCAGAATGGTGCAATCTGTCATGAACAAATACATTTAGCAGCTTAAGGACTCGTCATTATGGAATTGCTGGAGGTTCCAAATTAAAAAGATAGGTAGCTAAGCAACAGCAAGCTTCCTCCTGTGAACAGTTTTCTGTTGTAGGCTCTCTAGTTCTGGTAGACTCATTATCCTGAGGAACTTAAAAACAGTTAACAGAGTTGTTCCAAGCACTGTAATTAAGGAGAGGATAAAACAGTGTATTTTCAAACTGGATGGGTCTATAGGGACCTGAATGGAAAGTATCCAAGACTTTCAATGAAGGTGTTTCACAAAACATGCAATACATGTTTCTCCAAAGAAAATGAACTTCATGGAAAAAAAAAAAATTAAAAGATGAAGTGGTAATTAGATGAAGAATGGTTTAATTAAAAAATGTTACATCACGACACAAGTAAGATTTATAAAATTACATATAACATTTCACATGGACAACACTGTGTAAAACTTAGCTATAAGGATGAATTCAACAATGTTTTCCACACTGGACGACTGTCATAATATCCAACTGTATTTCAACAGAACTCTGCTTGTCTTAGTGTTCTCAATAAAGACAAAAATATTGGTACAGTAAGCTTTGGGTTAAACTCAGAATCCACATCTGGATAGTGGCAGCACAGAAAGCCATGCAAACAGTCAGGAATTAAGTAATTCCCAAATGAAACAGGGATACACAAATTCTTCAATCTCCTCTAGCATCTTTTTCCAAAGAGGGCTTTAAGAAAGGGTGCAAAAGCTTAGAAATGAATGTGCACATCATCCTGGTTGCAGGGGATGTTCTCCCCAACCTGAGGCAGATGGTGAGTGTTTGTACCAGGAGTGCAAAATATCCCTGTGCAACTGCACAAAAATAACCCATCAGAAGCGCTGTGTGCCAGCGAGCCCATTGAAGTGGCAGCTATTGGATTTCAAATTAATCCCTGCTTAATTCTCACTGCAGTTTCAGTGCTGAGTGTCCTAGACCCAGTTTTGGCCTATTTATTGCAGCACACGTGGTGTAAAACATCACAGAGGGTTCTGGGGCTGCCAGGCAGACAGCAGCAGCTACAGCCCAGGAGAGAGGCTGTGCACACCCTCTGTGGGGTTCTCCAGCTCCCCTGGTCCTGGGGGTCAGCAACCACTCGCAGGGAAGTGAAACACACTTGTCTGTGCAGTGCTTGCACTCACTGGGCTGAATTTTATATACTTTGGGCGGTGAATTTCCAAATTTTCTTCTTGGTCATTCTCCATTGTTTCTCAAGGTACCAAATTTTATGTGAGGCTCTGTTGTAAAGACCAGTATTGAAATTTTAAAAAAAAGATCCACGTCTCAAAACAGGTATTTGAAATTCAAGGCAAACCTCAGATCCAAAACTGAAACAATACACCTGCTTCCCATCTCAGCAAACTGATCTCAAACTGAAGGAAATTCCTTGGAAAAGCTAAATTCTGCTACCCAGTGCACTGTGCCAATAGCACACTATGTATTTCCTAGAGGCACTCTAACAACTCAGGTTTACTTGCAATTTAGAATTTCAAACTGGGTAATCCTTTCAATTCGTATGACTAAGGACACAACAAAGTTTATTTTCAGAATGAATTTACACGTATCTCATGCAAATCACAGCATAAAGTATGTCCTCAAAGCTTTCAGTGGAAGTCTGCACTTCTAATTTGTTGGGTACAGTTTGGATTTTGGGGTCCTCGCAGGGGAGTGGGGGAAATCAAATAACTCCAGCCATCAAGTAATAGTTTAATCCTTTCTGTGCCCACAGCAAGATTAAAGTCCTAAGAGAACTACAGCATAAATGGTGCCTGTTAATCTGCAAAACAATTTGAAGTACTTTTGTCTAATCTCTCAGTTTGTATTTATTAACCACAGTGCCATGATTACTGATATCTCCAGTATTAATAAAATAATGAAAAAAGTTCATTCATCAACAACAAAAACTCACAAAGGGTATGGGAAAACACAGCAGCTAAACTAAATTAACATCAATACCAACAACTGCATTTTAATATTTACTTTGTATAATCATTGTAATAGGAACAATACTGTTATGATAGCTTTACTTTTTCATTTCCTTCTAAAATTTGTAATCTATAAAGACTTTTTTAAAATGAGCTTCTACTTATTACTGCCTACTTTCAGAGTTATCCCTTAGCATTTCACAGCGCTGTAAAGTGCTTTTAGTGGTTTAACAATTATTCACTAATCTTCCAACCTGTGATAAAATACATAATATACAACTTCTAATCAAAGGGAGTCTTGCCAGGACTTGGGACTCAGGGCAGTTGAATTCCCAGACAAGCCAGTGCTCAGGTGAGTCCACCCAGCAAACACAACGGGGATTGCACCAGGGGGACTCCAAACGTGTGACTTCCTACACCCAGAGAGAACACACACCTCTCTGGACTGGCACCAGGAACCATTCCTACCTGTTCTCAACAGCCTGACAAAGGGCTGAGCTCTCACCTGCTCGGCTGACACTGAGCTACATATTGGAATTCACAAATGCTTTAGAGAGGAGATGAGAAAAGTCATAGTATAAAGTTGTATTTAGAAAAAAAAAAGTGCAACTACTTCTATTTAAGGTATGCTAAGCAAATTGTTCTTTATATTTTAATCAAATTCATATCCGTATATGAAGCCATGATCATGATTTTCCACAAAAGGACACCTAAGTCGACAGCAAATATATGAATTACATTTGCAAACACAAAGGTTCACGCCAACCGAAGCACACAAAAATACCCAATGAGCAGCTTAATTAAGTAGACTTGGTATTCAAAACTCAGTCACCACTACTTACAGAAGCATGCTCCTTTTTTAATATGGTTCTATTTAATTAATTTAAACAAGAGGAGGATTATTAGCAAAAACAAGACTAAAGGCAAGACTTTAGTGCTCAGTGTCATGCCACAAATGGAAAGATAAACTCCTTGAGGTCCTTACACTGGAGGGAGTCAGAAAATGACAAAAACACACACTGGTGAGGCAGACCTCAGCAGGGAGAAGCCTCTAAAAATGATCAGATATAAAAGCAACTCGCTGCTACTGAAACTTTGGGTTAAGCAGACAGAGACAGCAGAGAACAAAGGAAGTGGGAAAGGGTGTTTGAAGACTGCTAGAGGGACAAGGATATTTTGCATTCACAAAAATACACTGGTGCAAATAGGGCCAAGCCATTCTCAGAGCACTGTTTTTCCAAGAGCACGCACTGCTCCCTTTCCCCTGGGAAAAGATTATCTCAGTCTTCTACTGTGCAGGTCTTGTTCACACAAATGCAACATTGCACTGCCAGTGGGATCACACCAGAGCCAAACTCAGCTCTGCAGAGCCAAGGCCCCACTCATGGGCTCCCACCTGTTTCATCTGGGATCATTATTCCGAGTACCAGCCCCATCCAGCCCAGCCTTTCTGAGCAGCACAGCACTCCTGCTTCCTCTTAGGAACTCTCACTTGGATTTCCCTTAGCATGTCTCTGAACCACAAGGTGAGTCTACTCAAATGCTTTTAAATCAATTTTTCTAAGGAAGGTTTTATTCAAAATCTTATAAAATTAATTGTATGCTTAAAACTTTGATTATGAAGTGTAGTTTTGAGCATTCAAATTCAAAGTTTTTTCTGTTTACACAGAGAAACCATGAGATGTTCATAAATTATTATGCTGTTTCTTTCAAAGTAGCAGTGATGGTTCCAATCACACTTTTTTTCTGCACATCCCATAAGTATCTATTAATTTACTGCCAGGTGACAGGCTGTATTAACAACAGATGTTAAACTGCATTAGCTCTCATACCAAGTATGCCATATTGAGTGCAAGATCTAATCAAATACTTCAACAGCTACATTTGAAATCCAAGTAAGTATTTCTTATTCACATAGTTTATAATGTCCATTTCTCAAATCTCTACAGCTATAATTTAAAAAGGTCTCCATTCCTGTAAGCTCTCTGCTGTATGTGCAGTTAAGCTTCAAATTTTCTAGCTCCAGCTTGCACAACTTGAAACAGCATTACACTGAAGAGCCAGGCATGACAAAATGAATGGAAGGAGAAGCAGGGCTGAGGCAAAAGATGCCTTCATACTCGTACGAGGAAGATGAAGTATGGCTGTACTTATAGTGTAATACATTTTCATTTTCAGTGAGAAACCAGTGACTAACAGCTGCTGACAGGCTGGTTTGTTCCCCAGCACCACCCAGCTTTTAAAGGTGATTCTGTATTCAGTAGTTTTGTACTCATAAGCCAAACCAGTGTTCCTACCCAAGTTTATGTTGTATGAACTCTCTTATGGGACGAGGAAAAGAGGAAAAGGAGAAAGACCTGTTCTGAAATACCAACCCAATACTTTTGGGTACTCCAGCTGCTATAGAAAATAAATCACAAAACATGGACATGGCAATCATACAGGCACTTATTTAGTGGCTGCACATAATTACACCTACACAAAAAAGCCATTTCTGTTACACTTGGTATGTCAAAGGACAAGGAGTCCCAGAGAGCAGATCCATTCCTGCAAAGAGGTTTAGTAGGCATTAAGAAAGAACAGATTTATGGCATCATAAATAACCACTGCTCCCACGTGATGTTTGCATGACACAGGTCACAAATACTATGTGGGGCTCACAAAGAGCATCTTTCTGGAAGAATGAATGAGTGTAGCTGAGGACACACCCTCCCAACACCCCCAGAGACTACCACATGTAACACGAGCAGATCAACAGCTGCCAAAAGGGTCTTTAAAAAGGATGAAACCACACATGGTTTTATCTAGGGGCAAACCAGTTGCACCTTTCCTGCCTCCATCTACACTAACCACAGGTTACTGCTCCACTGACGACCTGCTGTCACTCAGGCCCCTCGAAGCACCACTCACCACCCATCTGTCAGCCATGTATTTGTAGATGGCCTTTCATGTTAAGCACTCCTGAAAATAACAGCATCACTGGCTAATTCACAGGGAACCACAATGTCAGTGGTGAGGCCTCTCCTTCTGGGGGGAGCTGCCCAAAGCAGGGTGCCACACACTGAGCAGGAATGCCAGTCATTACAGAAGGAATCACTTGCACAAGGCTGAATCACAAGCCCATGCAAAGAATTTGCACAGGAATGATGATGCAGGATGCTGTCTTGTCTGTCCAACAGTATGAACACAACTGCTCCATTACCAGAGTCTTAATTCATTTACCCCTTCCATTCATTCTTCAAATGGAAATGATTTCATCAAATTTCAACCCTCTGAATTATTTAGGAAAACAATTCTAGACAGAGCATTAGAGAGCAGCCTGCCAATATCTCTATCTGTGGCCATTCATCAGTGCTGTCAAGAGCTCGTGAGTTACATTTCTGTGCTCCTCACAGCATGCTACTGAAGAGTAAACAAAATATAATTAACTTAACACAAAAAAATCACCAGTAACACCTAGGATTACATGGTTAAGCAGGATAAATGTGCGAATATATTGGGAACTAACAGTGCCTTCCCCTGAGGAGAAGTGTTCAGAAAACGTATTTGCTGTCACAGCACTGCAAAATACATCAAGATTGATAACATTTATATTTTTTCCTTATCAATGCGAGCTTATTGGTAACAGCTACTTTTTATGCTGCATAAGCTCAGAAGAAATACAGTAGATAGAAGAAAAAAATCTAGCAAAACTCCTACTGCTAATTTTACTCCTCACTGGAAGTAACCATTTAAATAAACACTGTCTATCAGGGAAGCTTTCATGTGTAAACAATAAAAAAGTAATGATTAATAAGAACTGTACAAGGTTATGTGAAAAATGAAAATGTTACACAACACTGAACAGACATCAGAAATGGAATTACTTCTTGCATCTTGGACAACCTACTATAAAATACTTCAGTAATCTGCTTTATATAGGAAGGTCCTGATCCTGCATATATTTAGTGACAGGTAACACAAACTGGGTCAAAAATTTAGTCTTACACTCAAAATGCACATATGCTTATACACACACTAATGTTGTACAACGTTAAGCAATAAAGAATAAAGACTAAGATACATTTCCCTTTGCCAAAAGATCTTACAGCATCCTCTCCTTTCCTCTACCCAACAGACATCCATGCTCACACTTGGCTATCTCATTCCCACCATTATTATTCCAGGGACACAAATACAACCCATCAGAAACCAGAGAACTCATTTAACAGCCTCAGTGGCTGCTGCCTCTCCTCCCCAGGCCTCACCTCACCAAAACTGCATGACCAACACTGTACTTTCAGTCAGCCAATTCCCAAACACAGCTTTGGGGAGAGAAGGGCTAAGGAACAATCAGACCACTCTAAGGTTCCTGTAGAGCCACTGGGAGTGGGTTTTGACAGAAGCCATTCAGCAGCACCAGAAAATGGTGAAGCAGAATGCAATACAGCAAATCTCTGTCCTTTCACCAGTTTCTACTGCAGGCAAAGCCAGAAAAATTGTCAACAAATTGGGCATAATTTGGGGATGCCAAAGGCAGCATTTTCATAGCCCAAATAGGCTTCTGCAGAAAAATCAGCTGCAAGCTAGGAAAGGGGCACTTTCTCTGCATATAAAAACTAAAATCTTGCTAATCAATGACTACTGAGGAGTATTGCTCACTTTTACATTTGCCAGTAAGTCTCATTCCAAATGCAAAGCCTGGTCCACCAAAGACTCCTCCTGGGGAACAGCAAAACCAATCACCAAAATGAAAGTAACTCTGCAACAGTATCCTGCTGTTAATACTGTATCTAAAAAAGAAAAAGTGATTTAATTCACCTTTAAAATCATTTGATAAATCAGTTTTCTGTTACCTAGGGAAGTCCTAAAATTTATTCTAGGTCAACCATAAATTTTGAATTACTACACCATAGCAATTTATAGGTTGTTCTGATATAGACAAGATTTATATTTTTTTAATTTAAGAAAGATTTAAAAAATAAATGTAGCAGTAGCTCTTCATTCCATGATATCTTCAGCTTTTACTATACATTAAATGACAATGAATAAAGTAATTTCTTTTAAATGCATACTTTTAATGCTACTGTTTACAATGGCAATAATAATAATAATAATAATAATAATCATTATAGTCTCCACAATCCCAAAATTCTACTGCTAGGAATTATGCTTTCTCATTAAGGTTTTTGTGGCTTAATTGTCTTCATGTATTATTGATATCTGGTACTTGGATGTAATTAAGAATAGGGGAACCATTCTTAGAGTACTATTCCAATCCATTAGGTAAATTTTCTCACTATGATATGAAAATTTTCATCTACTTAATTAACACACCTACTTCTTCCATGCCTAAGTGCACCTAAGCTGTGTTTTATGATGGCCCAAGGAAAGGAAAAAGAAACCACAACACATCAATTATGCCTCCACTCAGTTGTACAACTATTTTAAAATGTGTGAACAGTTAAGACAAAATTGAAAAATTACCATAATAGGCTTTTGACACTTCCCCGCTTAAGCAAAAATTAATTCTAACTCCCTGTTTTTATGCAAAGCCTTTATAATTTCTCTAATCTCGAGTTCCCACGAGAGAGAGCACAATTCTTTCAAGTACAAGTATGTGAGGCTTGGCATCTTCTCTTTTTAGTTATGCAGTTTATTTGATGGAAGCCTAAACTGCTAAGCCTCCCTTTGTGCTTAATATAAGCCATCCTCAGTGGAAATACAAGTTAATTTAAGTAAAATGAAGTTTTAGGAAGAATGCATTCTCTTGCACAGAAAGCCTCACTAAATCAAAGCTTTTTTAAATGCAGCATCTGTTTCCTGAATTGCTCTAGAACCTGTAATAAAAATAAACTAAAAAGAAGAAAAATTTTTAAAAGGTACTTTTACATATGAGACATCATAAACATAAAAACAGACGAATGGAACAGCTTCCTTCTCATTTTACTGTTTTGCAGCCTCACCTTGCATCGTGCATGAAGACACACTTGCAGTGTAATGCATTAGCACATTTTAAGCATCATCTGTTTTATCAGTGGTGACTATTAGTGAAACCTACTGCTTGTGTTATGAAGGTACATCAGCTCTATTGTATTGCTGGGATACAGCTCCATACACAGTAAGCTGTGTGGACCATGTCCTAAATTCAGTTATTTCACAGCAGTGCTTAGCCCTGAAACACACCTGAACTATTTGTACATCACATACTTCGCTTCAGCAGCACGGCCTGCCTTCTGATGCCTGCAAACCTATTAAGGTCACAGAGAGCTTGTGCAGATATTTAGCCTATTCCCACGAGAAGCAGAGGTATATTATTTGCATACCATTATGTACTGAAAAACTATTCAGTTATCCCCACTGGAGACAACTCACCTCACTGCCCTAAATAGAATTCACTTTTCCAGTATTTGAAGGAACAGCAAATAAATGGGACCTAGTGAGGACAATCCAAAAAGACTCAGAACAGCTAAAAAACTCAGCTTATAAATGACAAATATGAATGACTGCAGACCAATTTATCACAAAAATTTATCATGGAAGCAAGGAATGATGAAAAAAGTGAATTATATGCTTAAAAGAGGACTAGAATCTTGAGAGTGAAAATCGCTGAAGAGTCAATTTTAGCAAAAAAGCTGATATTAGCCAAGCTTATTATGACCACAAAGGAGAGCAAAGTATCTCAAAGCACAGAACTCACTCAAAAATAGCCTCCTTACATTTGCAGTGACAGCAGCTGTTCTAATATCATCTGCCCAAAACAAAGTGAGAGAGCTATTGATATTTTATCTACAGCAGTGTGCAACAGTTCACATCATGTCAGCAACTGAGACCCATGGGACATGTACATGTTGGTTCTTCAGTGCCAGCTGCAATACTGTGAATATTTGCTGTAATTACAAATATATTATAACATGCTCTAATTGTCCTCCTTGGTTTTATTCCCCCCATAATTACAATGTTTTGAATAAACATCTCCCAACCTCTGCTCACTTCCTTTTTCTACTTATCCTTCCTGATGTCACTACAGCCACAAAGATGGGAGAATATAAATAAAGTATCTGTGTGCTTTGTGCAGAAAGTCAGAAGAGATTAACATAATGGTCCTTTACAGCCTTAGTCTGTAAATCAGAACCTCTCGCTGTTCACCTTGGTTTGCCAACCTGCTATGTGAAGTTTACTTTAAGCTGTAAGCATTTTTGAACCTGTCTCTTTCTGTAAAGCTCTGAGCACAGATACAGCACAATAGAAACAGTAACCATCGCCTTGAAATCACAGTTGTGAGCAGCTCGTGAAGAACAACAAAAGGGGATCACGGCACAATCAGTCCCATGCCAAAACAAAGACACAGAACATCAATAGTGCATATTGAAAGGTTTGTGCATATAGGATCTTCAAACACATGGCTGCTTCAGCTGAAAAGAAGCAAATCAATTTTTTGAATATAAGGAATATAAAACTTTTTTGAGTCCATGGCCATACCGTTACTACCGACCCTTGAAATGCAGTTATTTGAAGTTCAGATGAGTAAACCCCAGAGATCTACAGCACTCTATAAAGCCTGTCATGTTACAGTATTTCCTGAACATCTTCCTTCATTTTACATCTTAAATAGTGCTTATTAAAAAGAAACGGTTACAGGAATTACCTCTTAAAGAAGCTGCAAATCCAGCGCAGCACCTCTAACAATTATAGCTGCTATAGAGCCAGGGTATCTTTTCATATATTTTTTAATAGTACATCTGACAATTCTATATGCTGGTGGGTATGAAACTGATGTCTCATAATCCATGAAATGGATGAGGCTACAGTCACATATAAAGCCCCATATTAGCAGTATTCTCAAGGGCAAACTGCGCACTCCCATGATAGGCACAAAAGCCTCAAATTTATTTCCATTTCAACTTTCCACAGTAACAGCTATTTTTACTCTCATCTGCTCATGAGAAATATAAACAAAAACTTTCAGGAATATAAGTACATTTTATCAGTTTTAGCTGATACTACCTATCCTAGTTGGCTGTAGAAATTCTGTAGTCACATACCCAGCCAGGATGAAAAATGCCCTTTTCTTTTCAAGCAGTAGTTTGCACCACTGCTGTGCTTAATGAGCACAGGACTCTACCAGGACTGGTGAGAGTGCAGTGTGGCCACTTGAGGGGCAGCCCCTAAAATTGCTCCAAGCTGTCTGTCAAACTAATCTCCCATCCTGTGCCAAAGAAGAATGGAAATAAAATGCCAATCTATAAATGTCAGGGTTTCACAGGTTGGGAAAGAGAAAAGAGACATGACCTCAGAAAACTGACAGATCAGAGCTAAAACTTCTTTGTCCAAACTGCAGGATCTGGACAGCCTCAAACAGCCATTCTGAAAACACTGCATCAGTTGCATCCACGTCTGTTACTGCAGCTCCCTGAAGAGGAGACAGGTTTTGAGGGAGAGCAGTGACTGGGTTACTGTCACCTTGCTGGGAGCCCTTTCTGTGAAGAAGGGATAAATTCACACTCCAAGATGTGACAGCAGAGACTGCACACTACTGCTGTCCAGATGAGCTCATAATGTACATGCATGTCAAACAGAACATTTTGATAAGTGCTCAATTAGCTGTTCTTAATGGGGTGTGTAAGAGGGAAAAACAGGTAATTCTTTTATTGGTTTTAAAATCTACTTTGGTTTCATTTTTTAAAAATGAAAGGAAGGAGGTAAAGTTGCATGCTTTAATGCATAAACAGGGCAGAAAAGATGGACCATGCATGCAACAGTTCTTGCAAGAAGAAGCTACCAAACATCATCCCAAATGTCTCTGGCATGCTGGAACAGGCAAAATTTCCCCTTCTTGGCTTACAGAAAATGTTCAGTGTGGTATTTCTAGTACGAAACGGTTAAAAACAAGAAGAACCCCACAACTGACTGTTAAGGTTCCTCATGCAAGATACCTTTCAATGCATTTAGTTATTCAAGCCATTGTATTCAGCTATAATTGGAAAAATTTAATACTACATTCAGTTCCCCTGTAATGCTTGGTCAGCAACAAAAAGCACTCATGGTTCTTTTCTGGCTCTGCTGAGCAGTGTTGTGTGCAGACAAAGGAAGTGCTCCCCATGCATTAATACTTTGGCACTCCAGCCCTACAGAAATGAAGTTCCCCATAGTTGCTACTAAATTTTTAAGATTTGGGGGGTGGCATTTGAAAGAAAAATAATTCTAAGATACTTATCTTTATTCTGTCTTGAAGACTAAGAAGATATTACATCTAATATTTCAACTTAACAATGAGATAAACCAACAGAACTTCCCCTGTGGTTGAGAAACAGTAAAATAATGGTCCTGGGTAGGCAGAGAGTTATCACCCACAAGAGTCCTTTAATGGGAAGATGGAAGAGACTCCTTTACTACATCTCTGCTTCTGCATCTCTGCTTCATCATCATGATCACATGAAAAACATAATGAAAGAGAAGCAGCTGTGTCTTGTCAGTAAAAACAAATGATCAGTAATTTATGCTAACTCCACATCATGGTAACTTCTGTGATTGGAAAAAACTGATGAGAAAACCAGCAAATTGTAAAAATTCTATTTTCTCTATTTTACAAAAATACTTTATGCTGCACTCAGATACACTGTATTTCAGGAATGTGATGAAATTTCATTTGGCTAATGAGCTACTTAATTTCTGAAGAAGAAAACAAGAGACACAACCTTACTGTTTGTGTGGACTACTGGATTACATTTGAGGGTCCTGAGTAACATTCCTGACTCTGCAGCAGTTCATTAGACAAAAAAAAAAAGCCTGAAAAATCTCTGGTTTAATGGCTTGCCAGTGAAACATCTGCACCATCTATAATCAAGTTAAGACTGTGTTTGGTGATTTCTTGCAGTGAGTCAGAGAAACAGGGGACTGTGCCTTCTTAATACATTACGTGACTCATACACACAGCAAGATTCTGCTACTCAACTTTTTAACTCAAACTTAGTATTAGAAGAAATCTTAGGGAGTGAACTTCAAAGCATCTATATGCACCAAGTAGCACAAGGTATTGCAAGAATACCTCTGCTGCTCTATGACATATTTGGTTTGGTAGGCAAAAGTGTGCAGTAATAGCTCTTTTTCTTTTGCTCCCTTTGAGCACTGTGTTTTCTACTAGGTAGCATTCAATTTAAAGAAAGCCCAAAATATTTAAATAATCTCTAACTTATGCAGCAGCAAGAGAAATTAAGTCTATCTACTGTTTACAATTTAGGGAAAAAAGGAAGTTCTTACTTGCTGGATGACATCCAGTCCTGATTCCACTTGAGATCACTTCCATTACAGTTATAAAATGTAGGCAAACCAGCTCTAGGTTAAACAATTCACAAATATATGTTTAATACAGAAAAGAAATGGAAAAACCCCAAACATAGCAGACCACATTAATTTCTAACTCCCATACATCCTAAGTGCCCTAGATGAAGAAAGGCTGGTTCAGCAAAAGGGGTACAGCACACCTGGATTTAGCTCTGCACGGAATGTCCAAGGCCCAAAAAACACTTTAGGTGAGCTGGTGAGGAAGAGGATGTCAACACATTTCTACAACGTGCATCAGAAAGAACTTTTCTGCCCTGAAGCCTGGACCAGACAGATGTGAGCACTGACAGAACAGGCTGCTGTTCCCCAGACACTCCAAAGTGGCCACAAGAAGTGGCCATGGTAGGGGACAACACTGTCTTCAGCACGTTGCTCAGAGCTGCAGTGGTAAAGCCTGCCCAGAGAGGTGTCCTAGGGCAAGCTGACACATCACAAGGCTTTGTGGTGGGAAGCCAAGTGATGTATTTTGTTAAAATAAAACTGGACTCTGAAGTCAGTGTACTTTTTAATATTTGGTATGAAAAATTCCATTTTCAATCATCCTAACAAAATCCATTTTTGACAAAGAAGAGCATCCCTGCCTGAGCAGACCTGTGTCTGTGACAGCAGGTGCAGCAGAACTTGGACCTTTTGGTGAAAGGTTATATTTTATCTCTGACATCATCCAGCTGAATACCATGACCAGAGTTCTAAAAAGCAAGCTATGCTTCAAAGTTATTTTCAAACACAGCTACATGAATGGATTTTCAAAGAATGTATAAATAGCTGTGTCTAAAACTTTACACATCGAACCTGACACATCTAAGTATTACAAGTTGCTTTTGAACATCTTAGCCTGTAAAGACACAGTAAAATGCAAGTGCCACTTATCAAAGTATTTTAAGACTTTTAATAAATTAATATTCATAAACAAAAACTACTGTCTGCATCAAAAATAAAAATAAAAATCTGGGTTACTGTTGTGCTGTTAAACACCTTGCATGCTTAACCGAAGTTCTGAACACTAATGGCTTTATAAAACATTTACAGGAACCAAGACTCCACCATCAGGACAGAAGCAGACTGGGAGTGAGGGGAACTCCTGAAATGTATAAACTGCCAAAGGGCAGCTACAAGGCAATGGGCAAGGCACCAGTGTGATCCCTGATTTTTAAAGTTTTGTTTTCAAGCCTGTATCAGCGTGTGATGGGTTACTTTTCATATCGAGCGTTTCACAAAGATCGTAAGCCACACAAAACCACTTTAATTTAATGTTTGTGAAAACATTTTAAGTCTGAGAGCTAAAATTGTTGTGTTATAGATAATAAAAAGATACTTCAAAAAAAATCTATACAACATAGTGTGTTCTATTTTCTTAATACTGTTTCAACAATTTCTGGCAAATGCTACTAAAGAAAACCTCTGTCAATTAAATCAGCATGAAACCAGAATAACATCAACAAAGGCAATAAACTAACAGCCCTCTACAACATGAGAATGAGGCCCTGAGAATGAACAAAAAATTGATCTTCAAAGGAAAAGGATTTTATCTGGGGGAAGGGTGGGGTGGGTCATGGCTGCAAACTTGTTATAGAAACACAGAAATGATGGAAAGAAAGGCCTCCCTGCAAGACTTACTGCAGAACTTCAACCCTGCAGTATTCTTTGATGGCTATCAGTCTCTGTATTGATTACTCTGGAGATCCCCCTCCCATCACCTTTCTGAAATTTCCTGTTTCATTTCCCTTCTGGTGACTGCAGTCAACACCCTCAGACCAGACTGGATGTAGCAGGTCCCTAAAGCTCCCTGAGTCTGGAGCGAGCCCAGCTCCCGACGCTCCCACGACCTGCTCCGCTGGACCCTGGAACAGAGACACTTCCTCAACAGGGTCAGCACAGCTTCCCAGGAACTTCCTGACATTACTGAGGACATTTCCACTGAGGCTTCTTATGGACAGACAACAGAAAAGCACAGGTTAAAACTTCTACAATCCAAACAAGCTTAACACATTTCTCCAAAAGGAAACTCAATCTAATTTAATTAGATATTACATGTAGCATTCCCCCCATGAGAAAGTACCTAAGGAACTCCTTATTTTTAAGTAAATCTACAACTGTAAACCATGTCAGATTTCAAGTAAATTGTGCAATTTCCACTACAGGCTGCAAGTCACTTTCCTGAAATACCATCCTGGTTTAACAGCATGTTCATTTATCTACTTAATGGTTTGAAATGGACTAAAATAAGTACGCAAGTTGATCGTGGTCTGAATTTGCTGTTTCATTTTGTTTTCAATTATAACACCATCAGGAGATCTGGTGTTTATCTGCTGAAATGTGCCTTTCATCAATAAAACATTCTTCCATCAGTAAGACACCTGTAACAATTTAAGTCTCTTCAATATCCTAAATCCCAGTTAGGCCAAATATGTTAACACACAGTGACATTCCAAGCACAAGCACTGGCACTGAAGTTAGGTACTTTCATTAAAATGACTTGCTGAACTGCAAGGCCAGCAATGAATATCATTTATGATAAATGGAAACAATCTTCTCAAATGCAGTTTGCCCTGTTCTTCCACCAGACCTGTTTGGACAAAAGACAAGTGCAGAATTAAAGTAATCTCTCCTTTTTCTCTCTTTTCTGGTTTGATTTTTTTTTTTTGGCCTTATTCTAAGTAGCATAAACTTACTGTAAGTAGCAGCATTGTATGCATGGCTGTACAGAGAGAATCTCATTAAAAAGGTTGTCTCATGTGGGCATTACTCTGAAAGCTCAACTTTTACAAGTTTATATTAATGACTGCATTCCTTTACCAAGCACTAGTGGCTTTTTATTTCAGTTAAAAGCACAAGGAGCATTTTAGTAGTGTTCAGGAGAATTAAATTTACAATGAAAGTTGGATAGTACTACTGGTTATGGTGGCTAACAAGTATAATTAAAATGTACTTTATAGGTTATACTGATTTAGGATACCAGTCCATCACTACGAAGTTTAAATATATATTTATGCTATAAATACACAGCACGGATGCTAATATGTATGTCTAGAGTATGTATGTATCCATCTGAAAACAGCATCATAACACCACAAATACTATCCACTGTTTTTACTCCTGTCATTTTTTAGTTTCTTTTAATTTCCTTCTTTTTTCCTTAAAGCAAAAAAGCCCCTTGTTCATACAAAATGGCCCCTGCACTTGTCCCAGTTGTGCCTTCAGAAAGGGTGTCAGGGGATTCCTGCAGAGCTAATTCAGCAGGATGCTGGTGCAATGGTGCTCAGCTGGTTACAGCTCCTACAGGCTCAGGCAGGGCATCAGCCTCAGGCACAGGCAGGGCACGGTGCCAAACTCCCTGTCACCACAGCTAAATAATGCTCCTTTTACTTGGCTTCTCTGCATCCAAGACATTTGCAGTCCTGTTGGGTCTGTTCTGCTGCCTCGTGCAGACCCCAGCTCTGTGCTACTGGCAAGTTTAGCAAACAGGTAGGAGTACATAAACCAGCTTTTTGCCTTTCCACAGTGCAATATTCTATTGCAATGTAACACACAGTAGCCAAATGAACCCTCTGTAGTTATTACCCACCTAATGCTGTAAAAATATTGCTATGACATTTCGTCTGCTTGACCATTTTAAAGGTTAATTCTGTTTCCTATTTGAGATTTTCCTCTAGGTGAGCCATTCCATGCACTTTCTATTTACTGATTCCAAACAACCTCCAAACTGTTTCATTGCTCACTCTCACTGTTAAGAACATATTGACTGGCTGCCTGCTCTGCTGTTTAATTCATTTATGCTGAGAGTCAGGCATGAAGACAGAATTTTAAATGTGACATTTGCAGGCTGTTGGGTCATTTGAAGCTCTGACAACACCAGGGAGTTCCTGACATACAAACTGGTCCTGATTTCCAATCTTCCATGTTCTGAACACATCAGAAATTCTTCCCGAAGGTACAGATTTCAGCCAAAAGTTTTAAAATCCCTTGTGTTTACAACCTGTAGGAAAGGCTTGTAGACTATAAGGTTTTAAAATAAAGCTTACGTTTCCTTTAAGGTAAAACTGGTACTGCCTGCAGCATGAGGCTCAATGCTTTAAAAACACTTATTGACAAAGGTATTTGGGAAGACCTACGATAATAATTAATACACATAAAGTTGTTTACAAAATTCTATTAAGGGACTTAGTGGACTTTTATTTGTGCCTGTTGATCTTCAAGCATTTAAAAACAGCTCAGCCTGAAACCACAGCTTTATCTAACACTGCCTATCTGGCTTAGTGCTACTCTGACCAGTACCAAGCCCCAGTTTTCAGTCTGGAAGTTTTCCGTATCTCAAAGCAGTGAACGGACTGAACCATTTTGTCTCCCATGATGAACTGTCATTATCTTCCCCAAATTTCAGGTCAATTTTTCAGAGCATACTTGATAACCTGAAAGATTCCATACGGCCAAGATACCATTAGGAAAACAGTAATGTGACCTGTTTGGTCCTGACTTAGGAAAACTATAGTTACTTGTCCCTGAAGCAGGACTCTTACCTGCTAAGTCTACAAAGTCTGCCTACAAAGTCTAAAATTTATTTATTTTATTCTGAGAAAATTCCAAATGACTGCAACAGAATAGGTCATTTTGCTCCCTTTAAGGTATCCCCAAGAAGAAGGATGGGAAGGCTCCATAGCCATGTTTGACAGAAGTTTTATGTTATTTGGCCATAAACTTTTCCACATAACAGGCAGAGGCCTCTGTGCCTGACAGCAAAGAATGAGGAGACACCTGAATGCAGACTGGGTACCTGATCTACCAGCAGGATGGATTGAAAATCACACCTTGAACTCTGAGAGAAGAGCAAGAAGAGAATATAGAATCTTCTGCACACAAAAGATCTCTTCCTCCTCCTTGCCATGAACTGGGGGAGACATGTTACAATAAAAACTTCTATTCAATCCCAGCTCGTATCCCTCATTTGTTTACTTAAATCAGTAGCACAGTACCCCATTTAAATAAAGACAAAGTTAGAAGGGACAATCTAGGAGAAATATACACCTTTTTAATTGTGCAAAACAAAAAGCAAACAAAAAAATCCTGTTCAAAGCAGAAAGTATGATGACACCGCTATAGTTGGAAATAAAAATGGTGCTAATTCAGAACTGTATTAGGAGGAGAGATTGTTTTCCCTGCTCAACTCATCATGACAATTATTCCACAATAATGACTCCATACTTTGGCTGCTTTTTCAAGAAGAGGAATACGATTTAGGTCAAGATGCAAATTGGGAGAAATTAATGGATTTTTTTTCTTTTCTGTAAGCAGACACACAACAATTTTAACAAGTAGCTCTGAAGTGTTAACTGTGTCATACAGCAAGCATCGTTTCATTGCCATGCTCAGAATAAGACTTTTATAATTTAATAGTTGTCATCTGAACATGAGTATCTTGTTTATACACACTTCCAGCATGAGGACATTAATTCTGTGTGACCTAGAAAAGCAGTTTAAGTATTACAGATGTTCTTTATTTTCAAAGGAATTTTTAAAAACAGAAAGACATACCTGGTGTATTATCTGAGCTACAGGAAGTTGTTCAGCATATTTTAGTGGTTCTGTTGCCAACTCCTCCTCTGGAAACCTGGGAAGAAATTAAGTTCACATTTGTCAAAGTTAGTACAATGTTTACCGAAGTAAATTAATGAAAGTAAGTGTTTCAGGGATATTGTTTTGCTTAAGATGAAGGAAAACTGTATTTTATGACAGTTATGGAATATATTTCTTACAAAGTTGAGTGAAAGAGCAAATTTATAGTATAGAATTTCTATAGTATAGAAATGTGCATTACATTGTGGATTTTTTTCCTTGACATCAAGCACAAATTTAGCAGCAGAAACCTAAGTAAACGTTTACATTTATTTTTAGGTGAACATGGACTGGTGAAAGCTGGATTGAAATCCCCATGGAAAAAAGTCGTACGCATTTACAAAGCAGATTCAGCACTGGTAACAAAACAAGCTTCTTCCCTCAGTCCTGCCAACGTAATTCAAATATGACCATCTCAAAAGGCAGGTGGGATTATTCACCCTTTCTCATTTTTGCTGCAAGTGCACAGCAGTGTTTAGATGTACTAGAAGTTCAACACCACAAATATTCAGGCATTTGCCAGCACAGCAGTGTGTACTTCTGGTTACCAAAAAGCCAAAAAGCTAGTGCAAAAAAACTAAAAGAGTGAATACTTCACAAAGAATATACATCATAGCCCTTTAAACTTTGAATAAACTGTGGCTGCAGCTGAAAAATTGGAATCCATAAGCAGTCTCTTAAAAGAATATTTAAATGATAGTAAATTAATATGAAAGCATGTTTTAAACCCTTCAACCATGCAGCTTTCATCTACTGGAACTGCACAGCATGTGCTACATTTTCAAAGTATCACTCAAGTTTTTCATCAGCCATTCCTCTATCTTTCTGAAGAGTTCTGAATATAGGAATTTGAGCACTACGACAAGAAATGAAGGGGAACAAAAAGATCCTGACAAAAACAAGGCCCTTCTCTAAAGCTGATGCAGAATTATTTTCAGACAAAAACTGTGGCCAAGACATTGTTTTCCAGGCTCAAACCTTATACCCATTTAGTCAAAAAGGATCCACACCTGCTGGGTTAATTTACCTGCAGACCAGCTGCCAGGTAAGAGCCAGAACCTGCAAGCTTAGTGTCTGCACTGGGAGTCAACAGGCTGTGGAAAAAGAAAGGACAATAAATGCACATGTCTTCCGTTTCCCACTACTGAATTTCTGCTATGGTTTGAAAGGCTTTAAGCCCAAATAAGAGTCTGAATATCCAGAAATTTGTAATGAACAGAGTATGAAAGTATGAAAGTCTTACTGTGTAAGAAATTTTAAAGCAGAGAACAAAAGAAACACAGCAATATTTCGAAGATCATAGTGACAGCCTGCCTAGAACCGTTTAATGTGCTTAAGAAAAATTAAATAAGCAGGCTCTGAACTTCTGAAGCTGGTCCACAGACAGAGCTCATTTACTGACACGGTTTTTAGCGTTTTTGGATTATTATGACAATGATGTATTCATACTTTTAACATGAAATACACTGCTGTTGTAGTCCAACACAACCATCCGAGCTTAGAGGGGGCTCAGCAACTCCACCACAGTGTGCAGAAGGTATCTTTCCACTCAATTCCTCCCTAATTTCTATCACTGGTCCTGACTGGCAGACGTACCACAGTCAATGTGAATTGGAGATTACTTCTGTTCTGCTGGGAGCCTGTTAGCTGACACAACACCTTGATTTATGGATACCAGCTACATAAATCCATTTTTTAGCCATAGTTCTAGATATGAAGCAACTGCACACAACACAATATTCATCAATATCTTGAATGCTTATCTCTACAGTCTTTACTGGGACATTGCAAATCGGGGGGGAAAAAAAAAGAGTATCTCAAATCTCAAAATTAAACGCTTGAAGCTGAAAGTAAGAGCTAAAATTACTATAAACTGAATGTTAGCAGAAACGAACAAAAAGAGGCTTGTCTGTCTGTTCTGTCAAGGACCTTGTACATTTGGCAATTTTTCTGTCTAGACAGAAATCAGCATTCCCTTGCATTGTCAAACACACTCATTGTCAACTGCAGGAAAGAAAGACCTTTCTTCAAATGACAAAGAATTAAAAAAGATGAAGAAAAATTTATCAAGATAATTTTAAGCCTTAGGAAGCTTAACTAAAACAAAAAAGGAAGGAGAGAGTAGTACAAACATGTATTTTAAAGTAATTAGATTTAAATTGAAATTACACTGATAGGAGCCTTTCAACATCAAGAAAGACATTTTATTTTTTTCTAATTTACTTTCTGAAAAAAAAATCAAGTCACTTGAACTACACTACATTTTATATATAAATAAATTATAAGATAAAGATTAGGTAGGTGGACATTCTAATGTATTTATGTACATGTCCGCATTTAGATACCCACACTATAAAATGTTTAAATACACACACACAGGTATTTTGGAAGAGAAGTTCAGAACTATTTTCTGAAAATTTCTGCTGTAATGCCAGGAACTTTTTGTATATGTATTTAGTGATGTACTGACTGTCAGGTCTACAAAAGAGTTTTGATTCTTCTCTCCTGCAGATAAGCCTAAAATCCCCTGCAAGTGGGCACAAAGGAGGTATTTTAACCAGTCATTTATGTAAGAACAGAAACAGCTCATGGCCAGAAAGATCAAACCCCACGATACAGCTCACAAATGGCTGAATTCTGAGACAGGACATCAGCCTCATTCACGGGCACAGACACAGCCTCATCCTGCCTTTAAGGAAGTTGTCTCAGTAAGCTTGGTCAGTTTTGCTTTGGATCAAAGAAAGCCACTGTCAGGGCTGTTTGTCACAAGAAGAAAGAAACCTGCTGTAAAACTGCTCCTTCATTCCAGCCCTAGGAACAGCAGCCCACCAGCAGTTCTCCTAGACTGGCAGAATGACCTGTAAAAGACAGTCCTCTTCAAAAAACCGTAAGGGATAGAAAGGCCTAGAGAGGAGAAACAGGTCAACGCAGAAGAGGATTTTCTACTTCCTCCTCTTTGCAGAGTGGAGGAAGAGAACACGTCAGGATAATCTCCATCACAATTCTTCTGACCTTGTCTCTCCCTTTCACAGAGGGACACAAGCAAATTGTTACTCCTTCCAGAGATAATTTCCAGATGCCTGGGGAGGCATTCACTTTTGCTCAAAACTAGTTATGTCAGGAAAAAAATTCAAATACAAAAACCATCTCAGCTGATGGAATTTGTGCTCAGATCACGTGTGGCAATTTGAAGCTGTAATTTCACAAAATTAGCTGGCCTCACTGTGTTTAGTTCATTCATATTTGACACTTAAACCTTTACAAAATTAAGGGCTAATTGGTTGTAAAACAGTTTTCTTTGTATGTTTAATTTCTTTCAAAACAATTCTATTACAGAAACAAAGGTAATTTTTCATGAATTAATTTTCCAGTAAGAAACAGTCCTTTCTGTCTCAATTGAGCATGACAGCAGAGTGCTGCCAACAGTGGCAAAGCAAGCTAACACAGTGGCGTATCAGCATACACGGCATCATGCCTGACAGCTGGTAATGCAAAGCATAAGGAGATCTTGATTTTCAGGGAGAAGACTAGAAAGAAATGCAAAATCAGAAGAGAAGTGGGAAGCAGTAAGAGATAGCAGAAGAGGAAGATCTCAAAAAATTCAATTTAAAAGTTATTCTTATACTGCTACTGTGATTGCTCTTAGATGAAGGAAAGTGAGCATGAAACAGAAACTGTGGAAAGTGAATCTAAATCCAGTAAAATGTGTCAAGATATTTGGTGAAGTATCTTATTTGTTATTTATATTGGCATGCTCATTCATACGGGAGAAATCCTGTGAAAGTCAACATGTGCTAAAGAAAAGTAAATTGCGAGCAAGAGGAGGTGGCACATTTTGCCCCAGGTGCTAACCCAGCCCGTGGTCTTCTACACAGAATAGCTGCAGTGGCTTTAGGGCAGAGATGTATTTCACCTCATGCAAGTATTACAAAAATACAGGGGGGAAAAAAGTACAACGTGATCATGAACTGGTTTGCTCATGGCAGAAATGGGCTGTTAAGACATTGAAGAGACAAAAAAGTCTAGGTAACATAAAACCTGGGTAAATATAAACATTCACTATTTTTAACAGGCAACAGGACTAAGGTTAATATTTCTTCCTTCTTGTATGTTCTCTAGACTTGATGGCTCGGACAGGTCACAGAATTTCATGCCTATGACCAGTGCACAGATAATACTGCATCTCTTTTGAAATTCTTGCTCCTTGATGGCAAGTCCTAATAAGGAACCACCTCTCTTGGAAACTATACAAACTGGAAGTCAGAGTGTGAACAGTGTACAAAAGACTATCAGAGACAAAAATGCATTTGAAAAAGGTGTTTGGGGATCACCATCTTTCTTTTCTGTAGACACAAATCATTTGTACTGCCCAAGTTCTGCCTGGCTTGTTTGAGGCATGACTTCTGAATAAAGTGAATGAAAATCCTGGAATGGGCTGTCCCACTTGTAGAAGTAACTCTGAGCAGAAACAGTGCAACTGCTCAGACAGTCAGCACGAGACCAAAGGATGCAAATAACACAGCAGTGCCTAAATCTGATACCCAGGACTGAAAGGCTGAAATTATTAATCTAAACCTGTGTATAGCACTGATAGCTTTATTGACTGTAAATACATGAACACACTTGCATCTGGCAATAAAAAGAAAACAAAATACCAGAGGTTTATGCACCACATCAGAAAAAGTTATTAGCTTTCCTATTAAAGAGAGGCTGAAATGGGCTACGTCGGGTCTGAGTGAATAGTTTTTAAAATTGGCCATTGAGAAATTTATCTACCATATCCATAGTACAGAAGATTAAGAATTATACCTTGGATTGATGCCAGGTACTTGATCTATCTGTTAAATCCTAACTTCACACACATTTAAGAATTGGGTATGTTTAAAGAACAGAAGCACTAAGGTACATGGAAAACATCAGTGCTTGAAAAGGTGAGATCATGCTTAACTCTGCTCTTCTCCCAAAAGTGTGCTCATCAATGCTCTTCCTATCTTTATAAGGGAATGCCAGATTTCCCTACACTCATGTTTACCACATGGATAGTCACAAAGAAGAGAAACAAATACTCAAGAGCATCATCATTCCAGGGAACTTCCTCACAACGTTTCCTTCCTGGCACACTTTCTTTAGTCAAAGGATCAGAACTCAGTGTACATTTTGTTGCTGCAACCTTTGCTCAGGTGAGTGTGGAAGTCTCCCTCTTAAGAGCTAATAATGCAAACAACTTCCTTCACTACCTTAGTCCTGAGCTCTGGGATGCTGGGCAGCTGGGGACTGACCTTGGGAGACCTTGCAGGGCTGTCTCACGATGCTGACACTCATCTTTGCCCTTCACTGCTGTGCAGTCTGAATGCCTTTGGATGGCAAGACCATCAGTGCATATTCAAAGATGAGGTGAGGAGGGAGCTGTGGTGGAAATGCACAAGCATGTCACAGGTACAGCCAAAACCACCGAGATTCCCATCCACAAATGCTGTGACTTCCACTCAATCATGCTAGCAGCACCTACTGCAGCAGATGGCAGACTATCAAAGACAGCTTCAAAGGAAGATTGCACAAAAATGAACAATAGAATATGGAGATAAAGGAAAAAATTAATTGACAGCAAAATTATATTTGATGCAATGAAAAACTAAATCAGTGTTAGACACAATCAGTTTTATAATTTTTTGAAGAAGGAAGCTACTGACTTGCTTTGTGAAGAAAAATTAACTACTTCAGCTTGCTGGCCTTTACAGAGAGATATTCCTGTGGAATAAAGCAGCAAAACACCTTACAGTTCAGAAATGCAAAATACTTTCTGTAATCTGTAATTTCTTTTTAAATAAATGTGAAAGATTTTGACCCAAACTAGTCATACAGACTTATTCCAGGAGTTAAAAAAAATACCTGAAGTCTGTGAATGCACAGCACTTTCTCTTGGACCTGACCATAAAAAGGTCTGCTGGCGTTCCCAGAGTCTGCCAGACACATTGAGTTCATAAACTGGATAAAAATTGACTGCAACAAATGCTTCCTCTTGTCTTGCTGTGATCCACACAATTTCTTATCTGAAGAATTTCAGGTGATTAACCTTTGTCAAGCCACATATTCTTAGCCATCCTAAGATCCTAAAAAGAGGTAACACAAATCTATAGTGTGTTTTAACACAGGTTGACCAGTATTGTCTCTCTCCTCTTTTCTAGCCAATGACTTTTGTCAAAAAATGTTGCTGAAGGGATTCTCTGTTCTGCCTGCTCCTATTTTTATTCTGAGGAAAGACATAGGGAAGGAATTAAAAAGAATATTAGCTTAAGTAAGCAGAACTGACTTTCCTGCTACTGGAAACCACATGACCTATAGGGCTTCATTTTGTTATCTCAACTATTCCACATTTTAGGTAAATTAGAAAATCTCTTTTGAATTAATTTAAAACTTCCACATGATGATGCTGCTGAAGCACAAAATGCTAATCAAAAGTTGGAGATAAAAAGACCCACTAAGTCTCTCCTCTATCACTGAAAATCACCATTTAAGTCCACAGCTAAAAGTAGGTGCTCATTGCTTAATGCTAATTCATTCTCACAACGGGTAGGTTTTGTGAGGGAAAAAAAAAGAGAACAAGTGTCAAATTTCCCAAACTTAGGGCACGTTTATAAAGACAAGTCCAGCAATATCAGAGGAGCTTCTACTGATGGTTCAAACCAGTCAAAAGAGAACACTGCCCACCTTACTGAGCAGTTGATCCAGTTTGAAGTGCATATGTGCTGTCCTTAAGAACTGAGGCTGCAAATTTCCCCCTTGAATCCATTCCCTCCTAATTGCATGGGAAAATGTTTCCAAGTGTGGTTAAAAACCACACAGGTTATTATCACTCTATGTCTGGAAACCCATGACTGAATTTCACAGGAATCTCAAAGAAGAAAGTCCAAATCCTCCCATGCCACCACATCACACATGCAGTTTAAATACTACTACCAGTACATGCTGAAATTATATTTTCAGCTGGATAAAGCAAGCTTGTTCATTTTTCACAACTGAAAGTTTATCCACAGTGCCTGATCTTTATGTAGACCAATTCAACACCACCTGCCAGTGCACTGCAAGTCAGGAAAATCAGTAGGAAGGTGTTTTTAAATCAAAGAATTAACCTGGAAATGTGCCAAGATAGCAGCTCCATTATTTAGTGGCCACAATTAGTCTTTTATAGCAAAGTTCATCTTGTGTTTAATACTACTGTTCTTTCCTGAACATACTGAAACCAAACGATGTATCTGCATTGGTTCTTATTGTTGCACTTTTCAACAAGCACCTTAATACACATAAGTTAATACACATAAACTCCATAATACACATAGCTTAAGTCCCAATATTTCTACACCTACAGTATACATTTCTATTTTTTCAGTTCATGAGTCACATAATGTACCATCCAGCTGTAATTTCTCATGAGACTGCTTAGGTCAATACAAGAATCTGTCAAAGTAGCAGTATTCTCTGCTGTTCTGTGCCCAAAACCATCCTCCAACCTTTTACCTTACTCCCTTCATTCCAAGCTTCCTATTTTGCTTTTTTGACCCTTTACTCCAATTAATCAAGGGAGGCAACCACACAGAACTACAGAAATCTTGTTTCTAAGGTACTTTTGGAGACCATACAGTTCAGCCTCCCAACACCAGATCAGGTCAGCCACAGCTTTGTCCAGCTGAATCTTCACAACCTCCACAACCTCTCTGTGCTAACTCACCCTTCTTTGCAAACATTTCTCCTCATTGCACAACCTGAACCTCCTCCCACCACAATAAGAGTTTACCTTAACCACCTCTGTGACTGCATTCCAAACAGCTGCAGCCTGTACATTTCTGCCTTTCAAGGGCAAGCAAGCCCAAATCTCCCCCCACCTCTCACAGGATGAGTGCCCCAGGCCCTGACCATCTTGGCAACTGCTCTCAACATCGTTATTGAGGGTGAAGGCCAAATGCCAGACACGGTGTTTCAGGCAGAGCTTCAGCAGCATCAAAGAGAAATGATAAAAGTATTGCTCAATCTGCTAATCAGACTCCTCATGTAGCTCAGTAGGCAGCTGGTCTTATTGATGGTGATGGCACTGGTGCCCATCTCCACCTCCAGGTCCTTTGCAGCAGGGCTGCTGATCTGCCTGCCAATTCCCAGCCCCTATGGATAGGATGTTACAAGGGAAGACACCAACTGTGCTTCTCTCTACAAGGTATAAAAGAGCATATACTGGTACCTGTAATAGACCCAGATTTTCTTGAAACATGCTATACCCCAGGCGCTCAGAAAATTAATCATAAAAATTACAGTTCTGGGCTTTTGAGAAATGGTTTACTGTGCAATCATGTCTCTCCTGAATACCAGATGTTGCTTTTGATCTTTTTTGCTACAACATGATCAGTAACGCATTTCCATAGAGCAGACAACCAAGATATACCAAGAATTGCAGAACAGTATGCTACAAAATTTAATCAACTGTTTTCCCCTTTTTCACCAGTGCTGTTCCTCATACAATTTCAGTGGTCCCAGGAACAAAAGCAGAAGCAGCAAGTCATACCTACCCTGTGTCAAGTACATGGCACGCCACTTGCCAACCTCCCAAGAGGCACACAAACTTGGCAAGTCCCCTGCCTACTCAGGCAAGCCACTAGGTCTGAGGCCTGTGGGACAGAAAGAGGGACTTTACGTCCTTGTGTTCAGTTCAGGGCTGTACTAATTCCAGTATCTGTCAGCTGTACCTATACAAGACATATATCTGGATTTGCAAGTTATTCCTAGTTGCAAAGCCAAGCAATAGGCTGGAGAAGCCAAACTTCGAATATTCACAGGTGGTTTCTACTCCAAATACTTGACACAAAATCTGGCATCTCAGACACCTGCCAAGTCCAGATTTCCAATTACCTCACCCCCTTCTTGCAGGGAAGGGACAGATGCAGTAGCTCAGAGCATGCCACAGGCTATCAGCACCCTTTCTCTCTGCAGTCTCCAAGGGACAAGGCTACAGCAGCAACAGAGGGGTATGGGCATGTCCCTCCCCTTTCTTTCTTCTCAGATACCTAAAATTCTCTGTACAGATTTATTTGTCTTACTGCAAGAGTAAGGAGATAAAACCACTTTAACAGGGAAAATCTTATTTACAAATTTTCCTTTTATTTACTTATCAATTCTGCAGCATGGTAAATGCCAAGCAATCATCAAAGATCTTCTTCATAATGCAATAAAGCAAAAGCTACTTCTATGAAATGTTCCTAAAAAATTAATTAGCACATTTTTCAACACCTCTATGGGTTGGACTAGGCCGACAGTAAAAATATGTTAGTAGAATTATTATACTAACAAAAATGTCTAACAAAGACTAATATTAAATAGTTATATGGAAATTAAACTTTTTAAATTAAACCTTCAGTATTCAGTCATGCCGAAACTTAAGCTGACTATGGCTTTCTAGGACTCTCTTACGACAGTAGAGTACATACAGCAAATGGGTTTACCTGGTCTTACTTTCAAAACCAAAACAGAAAAAACCAGTAAGTTCACTCTTTTGTCAGAGGACTGTTCCATGTTTTTTCTTTTAAAACAAATGCAAGGGTTATAAGTTATAAAAATTATTTATAACTTCAACTAAGATTGAATGCTGAGTATTACTAACTTAATCTCAGTCTTTATCTCATTCTAATGGTAGGTTCTTCCATTATTTAAAAGTCATTTCCGGCAAACGTTTATAACCTACAGAACATTGCATCAGATAATCTGAATGCTAAGTGTACATTATCAGTAAACACCAGCACCAAGAGACTGTGTAAGCAGAAGAGATCACAATGCCAATCTGTCACTCGGTTTTTAGAACATCAGCCTCTCAGTACACCTTATGTAAAAGAACAAACTTTCCAGTGCTGGTAAGGTCTTTCACAGTCCCACACATATATATGCATGTGTCTGTGTGTGTATACACATATGCATAAAAGGCAACTTTGAACCTAAGGCAAAAATTAAAAGTTTCGTAGTTCATTTAGCACGGATAATGAAGCCAGATTTCTCTTCTGACACCTTCAGATGGAATAAGTAACAGTTATAGAAACAATGGAACAACTCCAATTACACAGTAATAGGCTTAAGAAAAAAATTCCAAATTAAGAAACGCACAAAGCAGGCAAGCGCTGAAAGATTTAATTCTAAAGAACTTTACATGCTACATTATCAAATATATGAGGTCTAGTAAAGAGTTTACATTCTGTCTTGTACCTTTTAACTTCATATTTTACATGTTTCATGGAAAACAAACTTCTTTTTCAAATCACCCATTTTCTCTCATGTTTTTATGAACGTTCAATGTACCTGTCACCAAAATTCCTAGAGTACTTTGAATGGGAACATACAAATGGTGTAAGGTGTGTATCTTTTTTGTATACGTTCATTGCTCAGCTACAGTGGATCCTCACTCATGAGTGGGACTCCCACACACTACTACAATGTAAGTAACCAAAGCCATTGGCACTGGATTTTTACATTTACATTTATTTTTACATTTACATTTTTACAGCAGGAATATCAAAGTATTTTAACAGACATACCATAAGGCCCTTCTACTTGCATCACCAAAATGTTCTATGCTGACTTTGGAGTTAATAATAGCCAAAAGTGCTTGAGAGCACTTGAGTATGCTGGTCCTCTGCCCAAGGAAAAAAATATTTTCTTTTCTGCATTTTAAGACTAATACCTCTGTTGCAATTTTTCGGTGTGTACTCCGTAGAGGCTATACAGTACAACAGAATCTTATTGCAAAACTCAGAAACCCCAATCAAAACACCAACAGTAAAACCCCCAATCAAAACACCAACAAAACCCCACTTCTGCTGCATTTGCCAACACTCGGATGAACGTGGCAAACACGCCCATCCCAACTGATGAATACCTAAGTCACTTCGAAATGAGAAATTTCCATTTCAGTAAATAACTGCACAGTAATACACTGAACTTTCACTGGAGAGCTGCTCAGTGACTGCAGTGACTGTTTATTAGAGAGTCCTGCACTGCAAGGTGACAAGGCAGTGTTTCCTGATGCAGGCACTGCCGGGGCGGGCAGGCTGGCACTCGGATACCGGGGGAACCAGCAGCGGGAAGAGGCGCTGCTCTGCCGGGCTGTGCCAAGCAGCCAGCAGTGCCCACTGCAGCTCCTGCCCTTTGGCACAGGCAGGGTTCTGATCAGGATGGGGCAGGCTGGCACTCGGATACCGGGGGAACCAGCAGCGGAAAGAGGCCAGCAGTGCCCACTGCAGCTCCTGCCCTTTGGCACAGGCACGGCTCTGCTCAGGATGGGGCAGCACCGCTGCCCCCCCAGGAGAGCTGGCAGCCTGCAGTCCACAGGGAAGCCAGATAACCTCCGTAAAATATGGTTACTGACAAGAAAGTGAGAGTGCTGATGGCTCTCCACAGGTAGAAATTCCTGGGCTCTTCCGCTTGTCTCAAGAATGTGCGGTTTGTTGTTATTCAAAAACTTTTTGCTATAGAAATATGTTGACCATGTATGGGCCACTGCATCTTCAGTAAAACCATTGCACAAGACGTGTTTCGAGTGGAGAGCAGAGGATATCGACAGGTTATATAGCCTGAATTTAAGACAATGGCATAGCCAAGCACAACACAAATTGGTAAGGTTATATTATAGTCACCTCAGGAGTACAATGAAGTACAAAGAGTACAATGAAGGTCTGGAGTTTTGTTTTGTGGCTTTCTGGTTCATTTGTTTCTTTCTAAATAAAATATAATATAACTACTGATCTCTTTGACATACACATTAACCCTTACAGACTAACCACACACATTATATGTCAAAATTATTTTCTATTGGAACCTTATTCACTCCACTGTAATTTGACAGTACATTACTATAACTTACTGTTTGAAATCTGTTCTTTGAACAAATACTTTTAACTGTAATGTAGCAGATATGTAGTAGATAGACAGATAATGTAGTAGATAGACAGTAGAGCTGAAAAGGTAAGCAAACCCAAAGTGAAACTGGCATAGGATAAACTGCAACAATAGAGATCCTGAGAGAAAATACTGCAAGCAGGTGCCAAGTCTGGAAGTGCCTCAGTCAGCTTCTAGGAAGGATGTTATTTCACAGCAGCCACTTTTGATAGCACAGCAAAGCACAATGGAAACCCTCTGTCCACTACTTGCTCGGGGGGCCCCCAGCCCACCTATGAACGGACCATCGTGGTGCCAGCCCACACTGTAACAAAGGCAGATATGCAAGTCTCAGCCAAAACCAGAATGCACTTTTACCTGTGTGTGGAAAGACCAGGTTAAGACAGCATTAAATATTACATTTTAATAACTATTGTACAAAACCACAAATAAAAAAATCCCAAACAAACAATCAAAGAATGTATTTTAATTTGGTGAAAAACACCCTTTCCCCAAGTTTATTCATCTAGAGAGAAATATTTTGCAAGGTGGTTTATTTGCTTGCACCACCTAGTGGGGTTTAGTTTAATCTACCAAAATAGTCAGACGTCAGTTGTGTTCCTACCTCATGACATTAGTGACAGACTTGCATATTCTCACAACATGTTTCAAGCCTCCATGACCCACTAATAGCATTACACTCCTAAGTTTCCACACATCAATAGAAACACAGCACAAAAAATGCAAAACAATAACTATTTTGCTTGTATTAAGTTCTGCAGGAATTTAACAGAGATGTCACAGAAAATTGTTTCATGAAGTGATGTTCATGAGTTTCTAAGTCAAAGCACATGTCAACAGTACCTTGTCAGAGAGTACCATGCATAAACTCCAGAGTCTGAACAGATTGTTAGGTGGTAACAAGGCCACACACTGAGATCTGGAAGATTTCTGCAGGACTTCTGAATCAAACCCCTGGCAGAGGCAGGCACACAGTGCAAAGGGTTCTGCCTGCAGGAATGAGGGCTCGTCAGGCAGCAGCACCACAGTCCAGCTGCAGCAGAACAAGCACCTACACTGCCTCTGTCCTGGCTCCAGGCTGTTCCACCACAGTTTGTGCTCATTACCTGGCTGCTCCATAACGCACTGCCCCAGCACAGAACTACTACATCAAGTCCAGCCACCCAGGAAAAGTTTATCAGGTCAAACCCCAACCTGATACTAGACAACAACTAATTAAACATGCCACTTAAGGCTTATATTGAACAACTAAATTGATCTTATCCAGAATACATTCTTTTCCTATTTATTCCTAGGGAAGAGCTCATATACTGGAATAAGAAGTCTGTTGCATTTGATCTGGAGCAGAAGTCATGCAATAGAGGCACTACAGAATGCTTTTGGATGAGGCAATTAAACAAGAGATCAGTGCCAAAGTGCTTCTAGATCCTCCATGTGAATTTTGCAGAGAGGGGACTGTAAGCATTTACAGAAATTCACATCACCTTTCTTTCTTACAAAATTCATTATTTCATGATTTCAACTTAATCCGTTTCAGTTCTCACTTCCATATGGATGTGTATTTGAAACTCTGACAATAGCAGAGGAGAGAAATTGCTGTACCCATTTCACGACAAGGAACTCACAACAAATGTTTCATTTGGATGCACAGGAAGACTTTGGGGAATGATGCAAGACTTTTTACCCTTCTATAAACTTCCATATGAGACTAGAGGAGAGAAAAATATCTTTGTTTTGCAGTGGTTTATAAAATAACCAAAATCTGTTTGTTCAGAAACAATGCCTTTTTTCCAAAAGAAACAGATGCCAGTAACAACTGCTCTGACATGCACGCAAAGCCCCAGGCTACGGCTCTGTCTAGGACAGTTAAGTACCATCTACTGCTACACACAGAATCATCTTCTAACAACGGGAGAGGATAACTGCTGCAGCCGAGCACACTACAACACAGTCGTTTGAACAGAAGGCAAGAATTGAATCAGACTGTATTATAAAGAAAGGATAAAGTGTTTGCTGTTTCCCCTTTTGCACTCAAACTTTTAGATTGTTTCAATCCTCATATAAAGCACTTTTTCAGGACAGAGTATTAAAGTGATTTTTTTCACAGTTTTCTTATTTGGTTAAGGTTCCAACATAGGCCATTTTGCTCTATGAAGACTAAGATCAAATTTAAGACAACTGCTACATAGGAACTAGGAAAGAAAAGATGCTTGCAATTTTATCCCACGTACATTTGATGCTCACCCACATAAAATCGAATCCTGCACAACTATGAAGCAATATCTAGGCAAAACACCATACTTCTTACCCAATACCAATGCACTGCAGAATGCTGACTCCATTCGGAAAGACAGAAAAGACAAAAGAAGTATCAAAGCTCAGCCTTTAAGTTACTCACTGATATTGGAATATAGGTTCAGATACAAAGGCACGGGCGACAGACTGTACGTTTATTTTACACAAGGGTGCTGTGAATGGACAACTCACCCCCCTAAACTTATCAATGTGACTCTTCCCTGAAATTTTTATGTCCACGAATTTTAAAGCTGCCTTTGCCACCCCTGTCCTGAAGGGCAGTGCTACGTGGTCAGTTGACCCCATGAAGAACTCACAGTAGTGCCACTGTGGACCACATTTATTAGTAGGACTTTTGGTCGTGTTTATATCATAAAAGATATTTTCAGAGCCCACTCTGCTGCATAGATTAAGACTGCAGTTGTTCAGAAAATCATTTGCAGAGAAAAAGAGGTAAGAAAAAACCCCCAACAAACAACAACTCATAAAACTTTCAATCCTTTTTAGCCAAATTCACAAAAGTGTCTCCTTAATAGGGTCTAATGGGGACTAAACACTAAAACTTTATCAACAGTGGTCCTGTTTTTAAATAAAGACAAGCTGCTGCTTATCAGGGATTTCTAATATAAAAGCTGAGCAGTAATCATATTTGCCTTAAATTTCATTTTTATTTTTAATGCTTTATGAAATGGCCCTCATATTTTCTGTTACATTTCTGCTCTTTTTACTCAGCTATTTTCTAAAGCACTGGTGGTTGCTATGGTAACTTTGGCTTTTTTCCCCTCAATGTTCATGCAGGTTTTCATCAAACCCAATGACTTTTTTTTAATCTTATCTGCTCTATAACAATAGTTCTTTGACTAAGGTGCTGGATACTGTACCAGATGAGAATCCTGGTATTTCACAATAGCAAATGACAAAATGGTAAGTTTTGCTAAATTCTGAAAACTAGCAATTAAATCGGGAGTTTTTAAGGGGTTGCTTTGTTTGTTTTTAAATGTCTGAGTACATTTCTTTCTTCCTTTTAATCTGCATATTATTCAGGTGAAAGATAAAGCCAATTTTTTAAAATAGTAATGCTTAAGGAACAGAAGACCTTGTGTGGAAACTTTCTGAAAGAAAAGTAATTGCTGCTGTTTCACACAGACCAAGCAGGACAGAACTAAACTAAATGAGAACTGTGTTACTTACTGCATTTCCACTGCAGATTAACATTGGTCCAAATCTCTGTCACAGAAAAAAATACTTCTGGTCACTTTAATACAGTATTTCTTAAGATCAGCATAAAATCTGTTACAAGTTGATCTATAACCTACAGGAAACAAACTGCATATGCCAACAAATAGATGAAGTATATGCAAAGGTTTGAGCCACTTCCAAACACTCTTCCCTAAGATTCTAGTTTAAATCTATTTTCCCAAGAATATTTAAGTTTAGGGCTAAATTCTTCAATGCAGATTTGGTCTTAAAGTTTTGCTTTTCCTTGTAGTAATGCAAAGGAGATGCACTCTTGATGTTTTCTACAGGACAAGGTTATCTTTTTCTGCTCTAGATAGGAAGAACCTCTCGGGAGGACTTACCACCTTACTCACCAAAAGTAATACACACAGCCACTCAATCAGACGGAGCTGATTAAATGACACAACAGTAAATGAATATACAGGACTGAATATTCAAAAAAATAAATCCACACCAAACTTTTAGCAACAAAGAGATTGACTACTTCACTCGCTGTTCAAGGTCCAAAAGTAGCATTACTGGACTGAAGTTTTACTCCAAGATAATTACCTGAACCTGGCCCCTGACTTTGTAATGTTTACAGGCAGTGCCGTGCTAGAGACAGTTTGGTCCAGTTCAGCAGAGCAGGCTACTGAAATAACCCTTGTTAAAATTAATTCTCCTTTAATGGTGTCATTTCCTTAAGCAATATCAAAAACATGAGCAAAAAGAGAAAGGCTTTACAAGCTAAGAAAATTATTGTTTCATAGAATTCAACTCTGAAAATGATTTTGTATTACTTTCTCTGGGGATGGGTTGCATTCAATATCCATTTGCCTCAACAGTAATAATTCATCTTTTTGTCTTTTATTATGGTTATGGAAATTTGCCTTAATTTGAGGTTTTATAATCAGAAGTGCATTATGTTTTTTGACTTGAGTAAATGACTAACATGTATATTGCTGTTATTTCTGATTATATTGATTTCCTGATTCCCTCCTCTCCTATTAACTTTTTTCAATTCAGTTTGTAAGAAGCATACCTAAAAATAACTCTTCTATTTTACAAGGACAGGTGAAAATAAATAATCCACAATTTGCTTCACTTCGTTTCAGCAATTTTGTTTCTTTTCAAATTTCTTGTGACGTTACCTTTATTATATAATTATGCTTTTTACAATTCTGATTACATTTAACAAAATAATCTGATTACTAGATGAGCATGGTAGGCATAAAATACATTAATACATTAATTAGTCCCTGTTTCAATTTACATTATCCTAGTTTTACTGAGACTTCAGTTTGTTACCATGTGCAGGTTGCATATTCATTTGGCACATTAAAGATGGTTGGATTTCCTCAGTAGGTGGGATCTCCCTTCTAATGGTATCTGTATCAGCCACAATTTTTAGAGCTTTCTCTTAGGCTCACAGCAAGATACAGGCAACAGTCACATAGCAATTAGGTCTCTTCCATAGCTGCATTTTATGATATAATTACCAAGATGTTAAATGAGCTTCCCCTCCCCCCACTTTTTCTTTCCAGTCTTAATGTATCTTGTGAAGGACTTCAATTTCCATCCAGAGAAAGCAGAAAGAAACAGAAACCAGTACGAAACAATTACCTAGGCTATCAAAAAACTCAACTAAGTACCTCCTGGGCGATGTACTACCATAAATAATACCACATCAAACTACTAATCACTATTATTCTAAGACATTTCTTGCATCTATTATTTTCATCCATAAAACTCACATAAATATACACAAAATTCAATGTAGTGATAATGATAATCTTTTAAGAACTGCACTGTAATTTTATATGTTTTATATTTACTATTATCTGAATTTAACAGTCATAATATGCCACAGAATTACCAACTGACTCATGCATACTCTCCCGTAGTGTTAAAGAAATAATTATGTTTGCGCAAAACCCCAATAGTGCAATATAATAAGAATTTTGTGCCCAGAATAGAATTACTCTGTTTGCAGAATATGTACAGCTACATACAAAAACTGCATTTTTTTTCTCCCACACTCCACCACCAACTGGAATTGTGTCCTTATCCGTGACCTTTCCACAGCTTCCAGTGTTGCTGGAAGCATCCCCAAGAATGACAACTGGAGAAGCTGCTTTCATGACACAGCTGCTTGTTAGTAACTGAACAGACACATCACATAAAAACAACTATTATTACTATAAAATATTTAGAGTGACACTGATTAAACCATCTTTGAATCTATGGCATGAGAAGTCTTCCTGACACAGCTAGCTAATACCTTCTCTTGTCCTTCCTTAATTACTTTATAAAAGCACATGTTAATAAACAGTCTAATATTTTTCAGTAGTGCCATTAGATTTGCAAGACACATAGAAATATTCTGATTTAAGAACAATTTTCTATCTAACCACATTTCTTGTGTGTGCACACAGTTTCCAGTTTTAAAACATTACAGCAGAGTGCAGATTTATCCATTTTACAGATATGCCATATATTTTTATGGAGACATTTGTAAAAGCTCCTAAGCATCTAATAAGATAGAAGTCAGCTCAGAATATTTTGTAATGAAGTACCTGTTAGTAAAAACTATCTCAGAGGGGAACCACTCACAAAGGAAAAAGGAACTAGGGCACTCTATTTGACAGCTGAGAAAGAAACAGAGGTTATGTCCTCTATAGCTGAGATTTAGAGCAGTTTCACTTAGTGGCTGTTCTGCTCCAATTCCCCAGTTAAAATTTAGACCTACAGCAAGAAGTCTTCATTCCTATTTTATTCTAGCAGGAAGTCATGGTTCAGACTCTTAAGTAACCAACAGGAAAAAAAAATACTAGCCAGTGGGGAACTATGAAGCTTAAATATTATGTTACAGTTAAATTGAGATAAACCTAAGAGTAACTACAGGGTTCATTATATTCTCCTAAACTAAAAAGAGTTATAAATTGCTAACTACTTAGAGATGTAACTTTTGTCCTACTCTTTCAAAAACAAAAATACTACTGAAATTTTAGAGCATGTCTGTAGTAACATGTCTCACTTGCAGATAACACAAGACTAGGAAACATCTAGGAATACAAGTAACCCTGATTTTTAACTCACTCAAATTACTTAATACAACCGTAATATTATATGCACTACCCCACCTGTCAAATTTAAATAACTACTGTGGAACTAGAGGAAAAACATACTCTTATCTCCTCCTTTCACACAGTTTACACTTAGGTAATCTTTCTGATCGCATAGAATATCTAACCATTCCTATCCTTCAGAGCACTGTGCTGCTTGGGAGGAAATTCAGATGGATAATCTGCAAGCCAGATTTGGCCCCAGTTTTGGGCAGCTTCTGCCAGCAGAACAGTGGCCCCGGACCACAGTTCCAGGAAGGCAGCCACAGGGAAAACATATTGGCAGCAAGCAGCCCCAGCCTGCTGTCCCTGGAGAGCCCAGATGGGTGTGGGCACACCAGGGAAGCGGTGCCCTCGGCGGGACAGCACAGCCCCGGGCACGGAGCAGCGCTGCCCCTGCGGGCCGTGCCCTCCGCCAGGGGCACACGGACCAGCTGCTCTCTCCTTGCAGCTGAGCCCCTCCCGGCGAGGGCAGATCTGCCATGCCAGAGGAGCGCCACTGGAACTCCTAGAGAGCCTGGGGACAGCCACGGTGCACCACGGAATTTGGGAGATGCATTTCAGTGGCCTGCTCTGACAGCCAGTTTGGCTTTCCCGGCAGGACAAATGCACCCAGCCTTGGCTTAAGAGCATTCAGTGTCCCAGGACAGCAAACCCGCTTTCAGTAATGGTTAACTTGATGAGGGTACTCAGATTCCTCATGTTAAATGTGAACTCAAACGTTTTGCAGAGTTAGTACAGGAGGTAACCAACTTCTACAAATTACCTTTCCATACATTCTGAAGCTGTATGAATCCAAATGTCTGTCATTTATCACTCATTGCTGAAAAACCAACAATCTAATGAACATTTTTAAAAATATTGCGATAAGAAACATAAAGAGTGAAAACATAACATCAATTTAAAGATTATCATCTGTTGAGGATTAATCTGAAAGATTAGCAAGAGCTTTTCCTTATCCTTCAATCAGTGTCTGAAATTATACCAATACATTGGCAGTATTATTCAGGCTCTTCCTCTGCATCTGCTCCCTCCAGAATTGACTTTTTCTATGTTTTTCACATAGCAATTACACTGAGAATTATACAGAAAATACCACTGTAAAACTAAAAATCCAGCAACAGAAGGCAGGAAGAAGGTGCAACATTTTTAATTGTTTCAGTTTCTGATAAACCATTCCCTTAGTAGAGGAATAAACTTGTACATCAGCTACACTTCAGCAACTTTTTTTAACGAGTAGGAAGAGAAATTTTAAATAGCTATCATATAATTCAAGGAATTTATTTATAATTCAAGGAATTTATGCTAAAGCAACTGTGAATATCAATACTCAACAATTCTTCCCTTCCCTACAGAAAAGGAGATTCTAGCCTCCACTGTGGTCCTGCCTTCTCTTGGGAACTACTGGACTGAACTATTCACGTCTCAACACTTGGCTAGGGTGGGAAGAAGACACATTCTCCCTCCCCAAACTTGCTTCTAAATTCTCATTCCCGCCTGTCACCAAAATGCTGTTCAAGGAATGCTGTGGTCTCATTAATTTTATGTAGTATGTACAAAATGAAAGGTGAATTCCCTAAACAATCCGGTGGTTTCAATTTATATATGTTGGAAGTCCACTGATTTGAACCATTCCTCTATCCATAAGAAACATAAATATATTCTGGTTACATAAAAATATAGTAATTTCAGTTTGCAATAAATTCTGGTGCTACATTACAGAATATGAACACATCTCTACACTAATACACAGAGTAGCAACTTCCAGTTCATTTTGTGAAAGAGAAATCCTGCCTGTCTTTATATTCCAAATGAGATCAGATTTCTAGGCAGATGACGAAGGCATTTGCAACCTTTTCAGTTCTTTTTCAGTATCATGTAAACTCGTGCCCAATTTAACTGGCAGAACAGAGATGGGCTGTCACCATTCTGTAAAACCTGAACATCCACAGCTGCCACCCCAGGAATTTCCAAAGAGTAAACTGGAACCAGCTGAATTAAGTTTACTAGGATTCAAAAGATAGGTATATCCAACCCTTGAACAGATATTCCTCCAGCTCCCTATATATCCTGCTTTCATCCATTTTTTATTCTTTTTCCACTTCAGGGGATACAAAACACTTCATTGTGCTTCATTACTTCTTGGTTTTTTTCTCCTGGTATTTACCAATAACAAAACCATCATGCAATCAGTCTTCTGCCTGCACCCCAAAATCTGAAATCCCATTTGGCACTAAATTCTTCGTTTGCAGTATTACTATCTTTTCCTGAAAGATCAATCTCACCACAGAGATAACATTTTGCTGTCCTACAAATTTTTAAAAATAATCTTAGCAGTAGCTTGGGCACTTTGGTAGATGTATTCAGCATCTCTTTCTATAGATTTTTGATACTATTGACCAATCACATAAAACAATCCCATTTTATACAGTAATATTAAACAGTGCTCAGCAAACCATCTGTAAATCCAGTGCTCTATGTGATCAGAATCGCCTTTTGTAATCACCTCTAGTTTTCTTTCCATCCTTTGATGCAATTGTGACTTTCTTGCTCCCCTGATATCAGAAATTCTGATATCTATTCAAAGAGCTAGCTGGAAAGAAAAGAGTTGCCTGGCAATAATGCAATGCTTTTTTTTGGAGTTCAGCTCTTCTTTCACAACTTACATTTCACTTCTTTGCTGAAGAACTAGGTCTCTCAGTATGCCCACTGTGCAAGCCTAACTTCTCTGAGTGTAGTAGAGCCTTCAGAAAGAAGCAGTGCAGGGACACATCTCAATCTTCCAGACCAGCATGCAGCTCACCAAAACCAACAACAGGGCTTCAGGGACTTGTATTTAAGTAACAAATGTAACAGCTCTACAGTGAAAGCTTTGGTCCACCAAACACCTGACTTGGGAGAGGTCCCTCCTATTGGGAGGGCTGGGAGATATGAACCAAGATCAGTTTAAGGTCTTTTAACCATCGTTACATAAATATGTTGTGAAGGCAGACTGCCCCTTTCCTGCCACAGCTTTGGGCAAGACACAAATTTTCAGAGGCAGAAATTTCTGACCATGCAGAAGGTCATCCCTCGGGCACTCAAAAAAATTAAGTGTAAGCTTTTTCACAATATGGAAACAGGCAAAGACTAAAAGCATTTGTGTATGGCTTAATACCGTATTTTTAAAAAAGCAGTAATGTTGCTTGAGCCTTGGAAATTTAACAGTTATGTGCCCAGATTCATTTCTAGGGCATAAAGAATGCCAGTGTGAGCTTGGCCACTAAATTCCAAAGACCTAAGAGTCCCACAATCACTGCTTCCAGACACCTGTTTCTCTTCACACCCAGTTTTCTCACTCTGCTAGAAATCACACAAGGAGAGTATCCTAACAAAAATCAGCGGCAGTTCTGGTACTTCTGACAGGAAGCAAATAATAGTAACACAGTTTTATTAAAACTCCCATATTATCTCACAGTGCTGAAAACATGCCAAAATTACATGAAAATATTTCCTGGTCACACACCAAATACTACAGCTGTTGTCATGGTCTTCTCCAGCAGGAACATAGAGTACACAGCTACAGAAGTACCTCTAGGAACAGACATTAATTTTTATTTAGCACCTGGGCAGCAAAGCAAGAAGATCAAGCCAGGATCTCCATATAAATAGCACTAGAAAGAATAACAAGCACTTCAGGAGATTGCAATTATAAAGCAGCCTGCTCAGCTGCAAAAATAATAGCAGGTAAAGATCACACAGGGAGAAGAGATGAAGAAGAAATAATGAAACAAAATAAGAATGTTAGATAGGAAAGGTGTAAAAAGGAATGGATAACAGGAAACAAAATAAAAACCCTAGACGGAATATCCTGTGATATCTGGATATTCTCATGCTGTGCAGATGATGTTAAAATCTACTAGATACACTTAAGATCTCTCACTAAATCTGCCATGCAACAATTTTAGACATTACCTGGCCACTGCCTAACACTATATTCGCCCAAGTCAACTGGCATATCTAAGTATTTATGAAGAATGTAAAGGTTCTGAACTTGATTCAAAAGCTGAATTCAATAAAATATTGCCATTGACTTGCATGTGCTTCATACTACCTCTACAGACCAGGTTTCTTTGCTGTCAATGCCTATCAAAATTATCCATAGAAATAACTAATTATATATATGTTCAACAAAGCAGTGTTGTACTGAACATGTGAAATGATAGAAGCACAACCTGGTTCAACCAACAGTTGAAGTTTTCTCATAGAAAAAACGCAGGATGCTACACAAAACAAAAATCTGGAGGAAGAGGAGGGAAAAATCACCAAAGAAAATCTGAGTCAAGAACCATAGTTTTGAAACAAAACTTTCTTTTTATTTACCAAAAAAACCCCAAAATCTGTCAAAATGCTGGTAAAAAATCCTTTCAAAGGAACAAAAAACATATTGTTCAAAGCTGCTTTTTAAAATACCCTGCTAAATAGGGACTGTAATTACCAAGCACAGCACTTTAGTGTATTTAAAGTCTTCCCAACACAATTTATACCTGCCATTCCTTTAGGCATTGTCAGTCATCCTTATTTATTTTATACCGACATTATACTAGCGAAATTGTTCCCTCCTATATAATTTTTACTTCTACAGCCTTCATACCAATTTCAGTTGTATTACCTTGAAAAGCTCTTCTACACTAGCAGATATATGAGTGTACATATATATGCCTATGTATATATTGACCTATCTTTATGCAAGCAAAGAAACCCCAAATATATTTACAAAATACTATCGGAATTATAGCAATAATATTTAACAGCAACTATTGGTTCACCTGTCTTCTTTAATTACTTGTAGGCTATTAAAAAACACATGGATTAAAGAATGGTACCATTTACAAAATTGTATCCAAACTTACCATTAAAGCAGAATGAATTTGTAAGACATTAGAGGAAAAATATAGTACGTGTGTAACTGATTAGTGTTCTTCATTAAAAAAATTATGAAACCCAGAGATGTCTGTGGAAGAACAATGATACCTAGAATTAACAGCTTCTTAATCCCACTGAAAATTCAATTCTGATGAGTAGAGAACTGCTGATTTCTGAGTTCTCTTTCTATTTTTACATTACTATGAAACTGGAACACGTTACACCTCTACCAGGTTGTCGCCCAGTAGGAAAAGTGGAAAATAAGATAAAAACCTCCCATTATCCCGTCAAATTTCCACCGAACAAGGACCAAGTTCTACTCCCCGCTGATTCCCCAGGGATCCCGCAGAGGGGGGCGTGGGGCGGGCACGGTGGGGCCCCCCCGGTCCCGGTCCCAGCCCCGGTCCCGGTCCCAGCCCCGGTCTCGGTCCCAGCCCCCGTCCCTGTCCCAGCCCCTG
>VZRO01005011.1:128246-145483 GCA_013397915.1 Daphoenositta chrysoptera
GGGCCCGCCCGGCCGTGCCCGGCCCCAGTCCCGGTCCCGGTCCCTGCCCCGCCCGGCCCGCGGCACCGCCGCCACTGCTGCTGCCGAGCCAAGGAACCCGGAACCTGTCCGGCAACGCGAGCTGGCAGAATCAGTCCTAACAGTGACTTACGAAACTTGAAAGAACTACAGATTTGTGGAACCTGGTACAGACTGAACGGGGATCTCGCAACAAACCCTGACACCCTTATTTTAAGGAAAGCCCACTGAGCTGAACAGCATCAAACTAACAAATTACCTATTGGTTCATTAACTGGATCCCCCAAGGCTTCGGGACCACACAACAGTAGCTTTAATTCTTAAGCACATCCAATTGAAAATAGCTGATGGAAAAGAAGAAAGGACAGGAAAGTGACACCAACACACACACACACAAAAATAGGTTGAGAGAACATTAGCTAGTAATATTCTGCAAATGAACCAATTACTCATAATTAGCCTGTTACACAAGCATTCCTCCTAACACAAGTGGCCAATTTATTTATTTTTAGGAAAACAGTCACTGCCAGTAGTATCACAACTCTTCATAACAGAAGTATTAAGTACAAAGCCTAATTCTCAACAGCAATGAAACTAGGATGGTTTTATATGATGCTGTCTTTAATTCACTTCTTACTACCCTCAAGGGAAATATTCATCCCAATTTTTACCAACACTTTCTGCTGATACAGATCTTTTCCTCATGACAAGAACTAAAAAAGAGAAAGTGATCCAACTAGCTGTAGAGTTACAATCCAAGTTCAAGAGACACACTCCTAATTTATTAGATGTTCTAACCCCTGCAAGGCTCCTCCTCCAAAGATGCAGGATTTCTTCTACTCCTTAATGTTGACTTTTTGCACTTTCATGGGGATTTAGACAAAACATAACGATCTGAAGCCTCAGAACCCCTAGACTGTCAGATTTTCTGCTAAAATTGGCAGCTACAGATCCAGTCAGGACTGAGGCAGCTGCAGAACAAGCCCTTTGAAGTGAATACAGCTTAGACTGAAACCACTATGAAGAAAGGAAATAGCAGAGGAATTTTCTCTTTATTTTTTAAAGCTTTCACTCGCAAATATTCACCTACCACTACGTGGATAGAAAGAAAGCCTCTCCTCTTGGTTAATTAGTAGTTGTTCTCTGTATGAGTCTCAGCCCAAGCCAGAGGAAACTTCAAAGGCCTCACTCGTCAAATGTCACGGCATGAGCTCCACGTGAAGCTGCCAGTTCTGATCTGGTAGCACAGCTATGGCTCACGCTGGGCCTGGGAGCGGATCTGTACAACCAAGTAATTGCTAAGCAATTGTGTAACAAAAGAACAAACTTCTACTGAAAAGATTTGGCAAAGTCACAGCAGTGGGCAAGATGAGAACTTGAACAGTCTGCCAGCAGTACAATCCTGATACATGTTCCTGCCTCACATGACAGCATCTTCTTTACCCATAATCTGTGTAATCAGTGGTTTACCTCTTTTGTTCATTTGGCTTTTAATGTCCTTATCTGCACGTGTGACACCTGCAGCTTTGAAGCAAACAAATCAGATCTAACTCAGACTACTTAAGACTGTGTCAGAGTTGAGGTCTGGATTTCATTTTCTGGTTATGCTCTGTAACACAAACATTCTGTAACGTTCTACTGCCACCAGTATGTAAAAGGAGAAGAAAAAAGGTATCAAGCTAACACTGAGGGAAAAATAAAACAGAGGACATGATTCATAAAGGAATGAAGCCTCGAGACTTCATCAAATATTAAATCAATAACATCTTCACAGTCAGTAACCACTGTAATACAATTTTGATGTACTAGTAGTATGTACTTGTGATCTATCAGGTACTTCTTGGTAAATACTTCTTACAAACTCTTAAGAGCTCAAGTTCAATTCTTATTACTTTCTTCTGCTTCACAAGAGCTTTTAAAAAAATGTTGGGCATGAACAAGATAAGTCGCAACTAATTTGGAAGCATTATTTCACTTTTAATAAGCTTGGTTTAGTTCTCTCCCAATTAAACAAAAAAGAATAAACCAGGCTGTGATAGCCCCATCTTTTGCCAGCTGTTTTACCTGAGAGGGTCAACAGCCATCACATTCCCAAAAGGCACAGAATGTGATACTAAGAAGGTTAAGAACATTCTTTCATTCAGGAGTCATTCTTACACTAATTTGGGACAATCAGTGGTAGCACCTATTAAAAAATCATGTAGTTTGTGTTCTTCCTTCTCAACACCCTCAGAAATAGATGGGTGTCATGTTCATAATGTTCTTTAAAAAAAAAAAAAAACAGAGTAACTAATTCTTGTAGATCAGACACTCCAAAACTGCATTTTTAAAAAGCATTAACATTTTCATTTAATAAATTCACTTCAAGCTGTAATTCTTAAATTTGTTGTAGCTAAACAGCTGTCATACCAAGAGGTACTGACCTCAGAATTCTGTTTAAGGAATTTACTAAGCACTCCACATCACTGTCTATTACAGCTATACTACAACTTTTCTGTACTTTTTTAACAAACTCCGTACTTTCTCCTCCATTAAAAACGTATTGTCTATAAACTCTTTCCAAATGGTAACAAGACACTGAGAACTTAAGTACTTTTTAAGAAAATTGTAAAAAGGAGAACTATTCAGCTATTAAACCAGCATGTCCCCATGCCTTCCAATTTCACAAACTTAAGTGGAATTCCCATGATAATGTAATACAGCTTTCATTAAATATCAGAACATTTCACAAGGATAATATTTCTCTCTGTGCATGAGTGCCTATTTCTCAACACGCTTCCATGAGTCCAGTCCAGCAGTATCAGGCACCAAAAATCCCTCTACTACTGGCACCAAACTAACACACACAAAAAAAGCTGAAAATTCCAGCCAGTCATTTCCTGTTTCAGAATGGTAAAGTCCACCAAAATCTATTTCTCCTTCCAATTGTCCACAAATTAGAAACCCACATAGGTAAGTTTTTATCATTTTTTTGACTAGCAAAACGACTTTTACTTGCCAAGAGCTTTTTTATTCTTCAGTGAAAAAACTGTGTCACTAAATATTTTTCTATACTAAGGAATCACAAAATTAGCTTCAGATTTATATGGTATGTACTAATGCGTATAATCCAGATATGAGGACAGCATGAAGGTAGACTATGAAACACACTAAGCCTTGTAGGATATTTATAATTACAAGGACCTGAGTTACTGTTATCTTTAAAATAAATAAAACTGCTATCCACTAGCTTGAGCAACAGTAAACAACAAGGCAGACAAGAATCTACATAAATTTATATGTTGAAAAGTATTTAGTCTCTGACATACCATGATATTTCATTCCTTTGTTTCCCCCTCCTACAGGGCAGTATCATCAAGCACAAAAGACATAACAGAAATGGAAGTACAGTGCTAAATAAACCCTACAGAACAAGCACATCTTCCTTTACATCTTCCCAATAGGTGGCAACAGAATCCCAAAAATACAAAGAAGTTTATACTTCTTTCTTCATCCACAAAGTAACGGAAGCCCTGTTACAACTTCAATCAATAAGCTTGCACCAGTAATTTTAATCAAATGAATCACTGCATCTCAGGAACAGAAATTTTCAGGCCAGTATAATGTCAAAGGCCAGAGAATTCAGAGCGCTCAAACAAAGCATTTATTAAAAAGCTAATTGTTATCAAACACCTAACTGATGGCTTATACTCAAAGCTTATCTGGAGGGGCAAGCTACCACAAGCAGGAATTGCAGTAACAAAATATCTGAGCACGGAAGAAGAAACGTCAAGGAAAAAAGAAAATTCTAAACTACTTTTGTTGTTGACATCCACACGTTAGTCTTAAACACCATTTATTTACAAGCATGAGGAAAGGAATGGGCACTTTTAAACAGAGTTTTCAGCTGACAAACTGATCACAGTAGGAGGTCCATACTACCTCTGTGATTCCTTGTAAGAAATGACAGGAAATAAGAGTTCTTCTTCCCTGGCAGTTACAGAACTTTTTGTGGCACAAAGCTATACAAATCAAGTTTAAATAATGACTACTTACTTGCTTTCAACTGCAGCCACGTCCCGGTGCAAGGACACGGTCTCTGTGGTGATCTCCACCTTCCTGACGCTGCCGAAGAAATCTGTTATCAGAACGTTCTGGGGGTCGCGCTGGAACAGATCCGTTCGGTGCCCCGGGGTGGAAACACACAAGCTTTTTGGACAGACCTGAAACTGCAAACCGAGAGGGACAATCACATCCTGTCCCTCATTCATCAACAGTCTCCACATACACCTTCCACAATGAAACTACTATTTAAAAAAAAGGATAAATGACACATGGAACTTGCATTAATTCCAGTACAAGCTCCATAGCTGAAAAAAATGGTTGAACAAACACAATAAAATGCATAAACATCTTGATTATGCATTTCTGAAAACCTCTTTCCTTACAATGCCACTTGAGTTTAGAAATGCTCCTGTGAAAGCCAACCATCAATTACATCTAACTGATAAATGCACAAATATATTTCTGAATATAGATAAAGCAATGCTGCTACAGACTTCCAGAAGTCACAAGTGGGCATAAATTCTTCCTATTTACCAAAGGGAGGCATGCCAAATTAAACAAGCTTTGATAAGCAGCTATGTTGAAGGCTTCATGAAGATGCAAGAATCTACATTTTGATTGAAAACAGAATAAAAATCCATCAGTCTTGTTTTTAGTCTATGAATCAATGCAGAATTAGGATCTTCAAGTATCAAAGGTGCTTTATTTACACTGAGTTCACAGACATCCTGTGACACCTACAAATTAGCTATATACCTTATTATTTATTTTACCCACGTATTTTGTCTGCACAGCAGACCCCCTATACCCCACACACACTGCTACACCCAGCAATAACAAAAGCAGACGGAACAGTGACAGATTTGTTGCAGCATTTAGAACACCTGACAAGACAGGAAGCCTATTAAGTAACAAGTTTGTTATGTACCCAGCAGACACTCAAAGCAATACAAATGCATTTTGGACACGAAGCCATTTTGCACAAGTCCTACCACACTTGCCACAACAGAGACCACCTGGTAACAGCACAGGTTCTGTGAGTCCCTCACATTCCAGCCACACAGAATATTTAACAAAAGATGTTTAATACAGGACTAAGAAGAATGTCACTCTCCACATGCGTGCTCATCTTCCTTAATCTTAAATTCTCCAAGTGATTTTCACAAACAGGTCCATCAGCCACAGGATCTAGAGCCCATATACTTAAATTACACCATGACCCAGCTCTTAGAAGGTTGCATTCTTATGACAAAACCACAGGTCTTAATCAGCTCAGTGCAGATGCAACTTGAATTATCCCAGATTATGACTGACAAAACCTGTGAGTTTCAGGCCATACTTCCCAGCAGAAATTGTGGGCTCAGCCTGAGACAAAATGCACAGGCTTCTGTTGCTCATTCTCTTTGGTACAACAGAACCCTACATTACAAAAAATTTCCCAGAGAGGAACCAATCTACTTTGCTTTTCTTCATAGAGGACAGATTCTATATCCCCATTCCTCCCTTTTGCTCTACTGCAGTTTCTCTTTGATCCCTTTTTAGCCCAAGCCTGTAAGCATATGGCATTAGGCTGCTTGTCCAGGGACACCTCAGCTCACTTTGACCTTTACCTGAAGCATTCAAGCACACATAGACACTGAGCTCTCTGTTTAACCATTCCCAACTCTCTTGTCAGCTGCTATCACACAGCTGCTAAAGAAAAGACAGGGCAAATCAAATCCTTGTTATCCTCCCTGTGGTGAAAATGGACTAGACTCAGCAGTATCCTGCTTCCCATACAAAAAGCATTTGTTAATGCACACACAAACCCTCTAAAGTTTCCATTTTCACCAAAATGCTATCAATTTTCTCCAGCTCTGGTCCAATTAAGGGCACAAACATAAAAACTAAGTCTCTGAAGTAAACTATAAAAAGTAAGCATTTGTTTTAATCCCACTATTTGAAGCATAAATTTATGCTGCAGTTATACAAGTCTCTTTGCCAAGGTTTTGAGAGTCCAAAAAAACTGCATCAGCACTGAAAGTGGGAAACTGATACTGCACCCAACTAATTCTAACCTGTCCAGCAACAGTTTACTACCACAACATGCTGATATGAATTCGAACAAAAATGTGCAATGGCAGTGAGAAGAAGACTTCAGTGTTAAAAACCTACCCATCCACTACCACTGTGAAAACGGACTGCAAATCAGTTATACCACAGCAGACTAATACTAATAACTGAAGTCTTCTAACAGAAAAAGAAGGCAAACACTGGGCAAGTTAAACACTTTTTTTCCTATATCAGTTTTTCCACATTTTTTAAAGTTTTTTTCAAACAGAGCTAAACAACTCCCCCAACTTTGTTATCTTGACTTTTCTTAACAACAATTTAGCTATTTTATGACAAATGACACCACATTTAGAAATTTATTTGAAACTTATTTTAAAAGTTCAAATGTGTGACATTTCAATGTAGTCTTTATTTTCAGGGAATTGTGATCAAACCTAAAGTCAGTCATTTGCACAGCTTTATGCTGTCCCTTAGCAACACAGATGGAGCAGGTGGGGAGTAGGTGGAGTGGATTATGAAAAATGATGTCTCATTCTTTGCAGGAATGCAATATCTAAATCTTAGGTGGATGTGAAGAGAAGCCGTTTCAAGAGTGGTTAGAGAAAAACAAAGAGGTAATGGGATAGCAGCAGTCTAATGAACATACAGTACTTCAAAAAGAGAAGACATTTGATATATCAGAAGATTAAACAACTAAAGGTCATTTAATTTTAAAGCTAGGTAGTGAGTAACATAAGTTACCCTGATCTTGGAAAGCATTACTTTAAATTTAAAAAATCAGAGTTGGATAAGCAGTAGGTCTTTGTTCTTAAGTCAGCTAGCACTAACAATGCATTCCAGTGCCAGAGTACCTCCTATAACTGTTGGCAAAAAATAGGTTTATATCCTTACCATGGACTAACCATCTGTCATTTTGGAACTCCTAGATGAAGCCTTGAAAAGCACCAACTCAAAGTCAAGTGGTCACATTTGCTGAAATGTGTGCAGATTTTGACTCAGGACATGATCACACAATGGTCTGGGTTGGAAGAGATCTTAAAGATCATCTAGTTCCACTTTCCTGCCAAGGGCAGGGACACCTCCCACTAGACCAGGCCTCAAAGTCCCATCCAACCCGGCCTTGAACAAATTATCACAAATCATGATACATTTGGGTCCCTTCTCTTCCACTCCCTGAGCAGATCAGTGTATAAGATGACTTACATGATGTAAGCAATTTACCAGCATGGATGACTTCCCTCAGCTCTTCCTGACTATTTGGCATATAAGCAAAAACACAGTTAGGTGTCTTCTCCAAAGAGCTCAAAAAGTAAACCACTTCACCAGCTAACAAATTTCTACACTTTTCACAATAATCAGATTAACATACTGCTGGCCAGACTAGCTATAACACTTCCCAGAGAGTGTCTTACACAGTAGAAAACACTGTTCCTTCTTACAACTTTTTATTGTTAACACAAATTAAATTTCTGGTTTACAGTGACATTTGAATGAACAGGGTCGACAAAGATACTCAATCAATAAAGAACTTGCATATTTTTCTTTATCAAGACTTATTTTAAAGTTATCTATATCCCATAATTAGAAGGTATTAAATTACAGGACAGAATTTCATTCCCATAGAGGTAAAGGAACCTTGAATCTTAGCCACTGAATCAATTCTGAATCAACATAAAATCTGCCAAGTGTGGGCTGTTTAGAGAGAATTCTAGCATACATGTAGCAGTCAGGCTAACACCATCCTCTGTAGACAGAGGGTGGCATAAAACTTTTGAGCAGCTGCTCCTTTTACAGAACTGAATCTATGACAATGTGCCCTGTAAGTGGTGGCTCTTAGATCACTGATGTGGCACAGCAGGATTTACAGGTACAAGGTACCAAAGTACAGTGTATGGCTACAAAGAAACTAGCATTGGAACATGTATAAAGGGTTAACAGAGCAAATAAAACGCAGTTACTTTTTATGTCATCTCACCAGTGTATACATCTCACCGATAGAGAGGCATTTTCATAAATTTTGTCATATGTTATCTGCTTGGCTTCTTCTTTTTCTTCTGCTTCATACCTGAAATCTACAATAATGTTTGCCTCAGCTATAAGTAAGTCCAAACATTGATGGATTTGGACATATCTTGCTCTGGAATCTAAGAAGATATACAGATAAATTGGTCTCTACAGGCATTTGTTAGAATTTTAACTGTTTAATCACCTTTGCAAAACAACACCAATGACTGCTTTTCCACATCTGCAAGTGTCTGCTATCCATTAAGCTGGTTTTAGAAGCTTCCTACTAAAATTTTTCACATGCAAATGCTTCATTCTATTGAAATGAATATTTCATGAATACTTTATTATTTTTTTCAACGAAAAATACAAAATCTGGCTAATTTTGGTTAATTTTTTCTGTAGCCAGCAAAGCACTTTCGAACGAGGACAATCCCTGAAGTGTTACACAACTACATTTAACAATGGCAAAAAAAACCTCCCTCCAAAGCCGCTTCCAAGAGAAACAGCAGGAGCATAAAAAGCATTTGAAGAACCCTACGGACAAAATAGATTAGTTTTGGAACTATTTAATTCATTAGCATATTCATTAATGTTGAGTACTCTACTTACTAGGTCATTCATATTTGTCTGACTGGCAGGATGAATTTCTTCCAAGAACTCTAACACATAGAACGTGTATCTGTCCATGAGATGAACACCAATCCCCAGGTCAGGCTGATGCTTTAAAACAACACACAGCAGTTATTGGGCATTTGCAGGAGAGAACTCAGTATTCAGGAGAGGAAACAGAATGCAATAGCATGCTACAAAAGTTAAGCATAATTTTTTTTTTTCTTAGGCAAATTATACAAAGAAAATAGCTAGCTGTGAAGAAACCTACTGCTGATAAGCTGAACAATGCAGTTTATCTATAAACTCTAGCCTGGTAATATCTGTTTCCCAAAATGCAGGGAACAGTTTCTTAATGGTCCAGCATGGATTTGTGGACTTTGAAAACGGGGCTGGGAGAGCCAGTGTATCCTACAGCAGTGCATGGCTTCAGGTCACCCTGACCTGCTGCTCTGGTCTGGCTGGGATCTCTCCTACTGCTCCCACTGTAATTCAGCTGGGATATAATCACAGCAGGTGAAAGTTACTGTTTTGGTTTGGTTTTTTTATATTAAGTGTAGGAAGTCCTAGATTGAATATTCCTCACACTCATCTCTGAGCAGTCTTCCCGTAAGATTCCTTGGTATCCTAGGCAATACATAAACTGGCCAGCAAGGACAGAAATCCATTGTTAGCCTGGTTCTTTGGGACAGCACACAAAAACAAGCAGGAACAGTACACTTACAAGTTTTGTCAAACCCTCACTAAATACCTTATACATTCAGCAATTAGAAGGGAAATTTTTAGTTACAAGTCAGTAGGAATAGAGCTTTTAACTCAGGCATTCTGAAAATTGTCTTCAGGATCACGCAAATCTACTTACTGATAAAGAATCTTCTCCTACTTGGCTGCTAGCCAAGGCCATTATATTGGGTGAATAAAATCGTTCATACATGGATGCTCCTTGACAAGTATCAATAATAAACAACAATTCATTGTACCTGAAAGAAATGAAACAGCCTCCTTACCCATTGCTGCTTAAACACAATATACATACTTTGTTTTTTAGTTCCCAGGGCAGCTGCTCAGAACCTAAGGAACAGGAGCTCACCCTGATGGGTTTTAAGATGCCAGTTTGGCCAAAGCAATACATTTGAGCAGCTCTAACTGCAGGAAGCTGAAAGCAAAAACTAAAATTCTACTTTCTAAATGCAAACTCTCATACAATTTCAGGGACAACAGACAGTATCACTGCTGCAGGTAAGCAAGGCCTACCAGTAAGACACACTTAAAGAGTATGTTCAGGATATTCAGTATTTAATACCTAAATAATGCTTATTTCTTACCTCCTTTTCTGCCACATTTGTTCAAAGGCATCAGCAAGTTCTACATTTGTAATTTCTTCAGAATCTTGAAATTTTAGGAAACCATTTCCACCATGGCCTGACAGAAAAATCAGAAATTAGGCAAGTATGTGGGTTAATGGAAGATATTCAGCCTGGTTGACCATTTTTCTAAAACAAGGTAAACACAATTCTCTTTCTCCAGAGACAGTCCAGCAAAATAAAATATTAGTACAGTAAGAACAGTACACATACACCATTTCAACTGTAAACTATACTGGCTTAGTACTGTTTTACAGGCTTTTTTCTTAATTAGTATGACACGCTAAAACCAGAAAAAAATCTTTTGGTCGATCCTTTTGTTCATTTGGACTACCAATGCTTTCAACAAACCCATCCAACTGAGCAAGCATCAATAAATTGTACACAGAAACCTGCAATTACCTGTCATGTATATTAGAATATTGCTTCTGTCATCAGAAAGAAGACGTTTTGATCGTGGTGTGCTTGGTGGGATTCTTCCCGTTAAAACACGCAAGAAATTTTCAACAGTAACCTATGAATAGAAGCAGAGAGTAATTTTTTTAAGATAAAAGTACTGATCAGCTATAGGCTGGGTTACAGAAATTAAATAATGGAACACTAAAATATGCAGTGTATCTAACCAGACACAGTATGGTGTGGTATAAACTGCATAAACAGACATTTTCTGTGTAAGGCTTTACTTCAGGTTAAGAATCATGTGGTAGCTTTTACTTTATTCCACTAACATCAGCCTGTTGCTTAATAATATCCAGTAAGTCTACCACCATTACAATTTTAAATACATTTACATTGATCTAAAAACCTGTCAGCATATAGCTTCGTTGTGCCAAATCTGCTCCTGTACTCACAAAATGCTCCAATGTTAGTGTGTGTTACCATGGAAAAACAAAAGTTTAAATTCCCTCTGCAACTCAGGAAAGAAAAAACAAGATTAATTTGATTACATAAGTCTGAGTGATCAGATAAGATTCATCTGAGTGGTGACTGCCAGACATCCTATTAAACACCATCTCCTCTTTAAGTACACGTACACAGCTCAAATGCCAGCAACAAATCTATACTCAGGAAAAAACATGATAAAGAGAATTCCAGTTCTGTGTCTCCACTTCCTTGTATAAAGCTTCAGAGAAATAAAACATCTACTATATACTTAAATGCAATCCAATAAACCTTTAGCAATAATTCTACAGCAATATTAAACCAAGAAACTGATGTGTAATTTTATCTCAATTCGTAAAGACTTCCTGGTCTGAAGGAATATTACGTGAAAAGAAAGGTGACAGAATGCAGATTTTTATACAGTAATTGCTTTGCAGTAATGATTAGGTTACAGCTTTTGTTTTCTTTTAAGAGCATATACTTAAGATTAGGAACTTAAGTAGATCTACCTAATAAACAATTCACTTGCACACCAAAAGTTTCACAGTAATTTTTGTGTTGGCAAGATGAGACACTGAACAGTCATTTCCAAAGAAATTTCAGTAATATGATTCTATTCCACTATTTAAAATAGCCAATACACCAAACATGTTTCTAGTATAATGAACTTCAAATACAAACTCAAATCAAGGAGGGGAGAGTATGTATTTTAAACTCATCAGCTGATAATAAAAGCCCAGCCCAAAACCAGTAATATGAACAGAAAGACTTCCTCAGACTTCACAGATGCTGCATAAATCTTTAAACCAACACTAAAAAATAAAGACCCAAGTTTTAATTAAAGCACAGTTACCTCATAGCTTCTGTAATCCACTTCCACATCATCTCCATATACATTTAGCTCCATGTTTTTATGACTAAACACAGTAGCTGGTTTGGGATTTCTGGGATTACATGCCATATCATCTGCCAGCATCAAGACAATGTGACTATGGAAAATAAGAAAAAAAAACATTTCAGCCATTCTACTTTCACATAACAGTCAAACAGAAATTAGAACACTGTTCAACAATTACAACAATAGCTCAAACCCCTCCAAAACAACCAACCCCAAGAATCATGATATGTGTTTATTTTTAAGATGGGATTTTGAGGTTTGTTGGGAAATTTTGGTTGGGTTTTTTCTTTTTGTCTAGTCAGTATTTTCAATGAAGTCTTGCAGCAAAGAAAGAAAACCAGATAAAGCAAGTTTGTCTAAGGAAAAAACACACTCAAATCCACATAAAAATTGCTGCAAGTGCTAAAAAACCAGGCTTGCTCTCTCTCTAAGTCTTCTCTTATGTCTTTGAGAGTATTCTTGACTGTAGTCCTAAGTATTGCTGGCTTTTTGAGATTAATTCCACATCTTTGGATATGGATAAGAAATGGATCTTGCTACTGAACAACAGAAATCTCAGTCATGCCGTAGTTCTTGCAGTATTTCTAAACCTGACACCTATTTTGACTTTAATGGTGAAGACAGATGGATGCAAAGCAGATGAAAGTTTTCAGGTAAGGGCAGGAGTAGTGACAGAATTTCTGAGGCAGTGCCGAGGGCACCTGTGCTTCAAAGGCTGCCCGGGAGAGAGAACAGCTGCTTCTCAATGACATGTGCAAGAACAAAGGGCATCTTTCTGTGCCTTTCAGCCCACAGCACTTCTGCAATGCGTTCCCTTGGATTTATAACCCCAAAATCCATCTAAAAATTGAGTTTCAAAACCCCCTCCTTCTGACCAGAAAGTCACTCCTTTTTTTTTTTCTTTTTTTTTTTTTTTTTTAATATAATAAACAGAGGGAACAGGATGATGCTGCCATTGCACTTCTAGTTGAGTGCAAGCTAACTGGGGACTCCAATTGTCCAGTTCTGGACTTGGACAAAAAAATGCCATACAAATTTAATCCACCAGAATATGTATTTTTCAGTGATGAAGCAGGCCACACTTCTTTAGGTAGACATGCTGGAGAAACTACCAGTCCACTAAACTACCATTAAAAAACAGGACCAGCAGGAATTCCACAGGAGCCTATGGTACATACAGCCTATTACACAATGAACAGTGGTGCCTTAAATGCACTTCCAGAGTTCTGACAGAAGTAAATGACAGTCAGAAACAGCTGGATGGAACTGTGCCAACATCCCCAGAACTTCCAGTAGGAGCACAAAGAAAAGACACTTCAGAACTTTCCCACTCCTGTTGTCAAAGAAGAGATACTGTTCTAACCTTTGTCCTATCAATAGAGAAACACGATTTGTATGGACAAAATAATTGGTTTCCCTAAAAAATTCTCGCAAAATGGATTTTTTCAAGGCAACTGTCAATATACAGAAGTTGCTCTGTTCAGAGCCTTTAAAGACTCAGTATAGTCACGGATGTGGAAGTCTTACATCTCAGTACAGTCACAGTTACCAACATCTCCACACTGAAAGGAAATTAAAGTACAGCAAGACTCATCTCTCATAGTACTGCTGTCATTGCTGAGTGCATTTAGCAATTTTCACGTTACACTTACATAAATTTGCTAAGTGGTACATTGTAGTGGCCAGATCTAATCAGCCTGTTCCAAATGGAAATTTTATTATGTAACTTGTTGCTTTTCCTTTTGAACAACATCGCTGCACTTTTCACCACACTGATGTGCTTGCATTCTTTCTTTTTACTTTTATCTAGTTAAACTGGGAAGATAAATGTATTTCTATACTGCTTCAGACAGTATGAAAACTTCAACAGCACACTTGCAAGGAATTGGATTCACCAAGATGCCCTCACCTATCAGGAATGCCCAGTCTCTTGACACTTCTGTACACTGAAAGAGTATTTGCCACATGACGATAATTAAACCAGAATCGAGAGGTACACACCTTGAAAAGAAAAAAAAGCATATTAAATAGTGTAAAGATACAAATCGGCCTGGCATATTGCATCAGAACAATATGATTACAGGAATATTAAAAAAACAGTAACAACTCAGAAAGGATATAATAACACCAAAACTCGTGATACAAGCTATATAAATCTTTGTTGTACCAAAGCAAAAAATACTGAAAATAAAAGTTTAAAAAAAAAGTTCTTAGCATAATGACTCATGAAAAAATTGTCATAAATCCTTACTAAATATAGAAAGTGGCACTTTAAGGAATAATTCAGCAACAGTAAGTAGGTAAGCTAATTTTTTTCATTTTCTTTCTCCTTATCAAATGAAAGAAAAATAAAAGAAAGAGTTCTCATCTCAACAGCAAACCCATTCTGGGAGCATTCTTCCACAAAGGCACAAGTGAATTAATTCATGCAGAAGCCACACACAGGGGAAAATGCACTGAGGATATTTGCATTTAAGGAGTCAAATAAAGTAAGAGAGAACTGAGCTCCAACCAAAATGTGAATACAAATTCTCAGAATCCTCAAGCAAGTTCAATTTCTACTGTTCTAACAGGCAAGGAGTCAGGGCTCAGTCCTTCCCTATACTTAAACACTCCCTAAATCAGCTTCTGATTCAGAGGTTTCAAAAGCTTCTAAAAGAGGTGACTTTAAAACTACAAAAACAGACATGCAGGAAAAAGCATTTCAATAGTTTTTTAATTTTTCAGCTCTAAATGTAGAGCTGTAAGTTACACTACATAGCATCTCTTTCTCTACTCTTTTCATAAAAAGAACTCAGTTGTAGCTTAAGTAATAAGAAAAACTCAGCCTGAAAGGATCCCCTTGTGTTTGATCACCCTGTCAGTCAGAGATTCCAAAAAAGCCCACAGCAATCAGTCCATTTGCCTTTCTGCAAGATTTAAAGCTCTGAAAACAAACTGTGTCCAATTTAGCTGAGACATTTCAAGGTACTATCATCTGCCCCTTGCCTCCATTACCTCCCTTAAAACACAATGGAAAATGTGTCCAAGCTTTAAATACAGTTATCCACGCTGCAGCACATTAATTGAAGCTATTGATGAGGTGGAATTGCAGTATGATGCCAGGTTTGAAGTGCCTGACTGAAATAAACTCCTCCCTATTTTACTGCTTAAAAATTAGTACCAATTGTTACAAAACTTAATGATAAACCACTGAGAAAATAACACAAGCGGAAAATCTGTTCAGGACAGAAAGTATATGTCCTTGGACCTAACTTTCCACCCTCTTTGTGTGTTTCTATGGGTACTAATAAAAGCATCAATTTGTTAATAGTATTAAAGTAGTATGATTTAATATTTCATATTTAATGTTATGTTTTAATAGTTTCAAGTTTGTACATTGTAGAATATACAAGTTATTCCTTCTAATTCAATTAGTTACTGTTAACTTTCCTTTTTTATTGCTCAATTTTAGTATCTGGAAAACAAACAGATGCTATTGAGTAATTACAATAGTGTTCTGAAACAAATTAGTCATTAAGGCCTGAGCTGGGATTAAGAACCAATTGTGCAGTATGATTCAAAGCTAATAAAAGTTACATGGCAAAGAAAAAAAAGAATTAGGGTAAGAACAGTTGATCTAAACACTGTTACCTGAAATTATTTTATTCCCAGCCTGTTACCACAAGTTGACAGATTGAATAAGAACAAAACTGAGATATAAATTCTACCTTTCTTGTCAAAGAGACCAGACTTCCTTGCTATCAGAATTACACCTTTTCTTTCAATATGCAGTATTCTAATTTAACTATTGTAATGCTTTCAGAACTTTTTTTTTATGAATCCTTCCACGTAGCTAGACACATTCAGTGCTTGAAATTCAGGTATATTGAAAAGATAATTTCATTCCAGTCTAATAAATTTGTAGGCACAATTTCAAATTTATTCATTTTCAAATGTTTATCTTTCCCTTTCTTTCAAATGAGCAGGCCTCTTGAATGACTGTTGCAATTATGGCTCCTGATGAAAAATTGTGAACTTTATTGGAGGAAAACAACCTGGACCACGCTTACCAAAACTGCCCAGTTATTTGTATGTCCACTTCTAAAAAACTGTTCCGCTTGATCCTGAAAGATGAACAAAATTTTAGGTTTTTCAGCAGGAAGAAAGAAATGACCACCCACAGTTCTGTTATTTCCACAATAGTGTTCAATGTATATGTTTACCACGTACTAACACTGAATAAACTTTAGAAAAGCTACAAGAGAGATATTTTTCTCAACATTTGAACATTTCATATGAATTAACTGCTCCAAATCTTTCCCTGAAACTTGCTACAGAATAAAGAGGAACTGTAAGTCACTTGCAGCTTAGTTAAAACCAAAAGCCCACACACCTCTACTCCAAAGGACACTCCAAGAACAAAATAATATGATTTATTGACCTACAGTTTCATCCTTAACTAGAAAAGAGGCTTGGATTCAATTCAATTCTATTTTCAAAAGCAGGTGAGTAAACCTGCAGTTTTACCGCACTTTAAATCTAAGGTGGTTCCATTTATCTTCCAAAATTGGGATCTATGACAGCGACCTTCTGTATAATCTGTGTTCTCCATAGCTCCCACTTTCCTTTGCAGATGAGAGGGCCCTTTCTCCTTAACAGAGAACATAAATCAGGACACGAAAAGGGGCTAAGACTTCGCAGAGGTAAGGGAATAAGTCTGTCACAGAGCAACAATCCAAATCTGCCGACTCTTAAATCAGACTCTATTAACTCTGAGGAGTTCTGGGATGATGCTTGTGGTCTTACACAAAACACACAGTAACAGAAATAGTGTTGTACTTCAAGCAGCAAACAACTTGCAGTTTAATTAGTCATCCAGAGACTGTAAGAATATTTCTATTGTTCAGGGTGCGGGGGGTGTTTGGTCCTAGTTGTAATTAATTTCAAGCATAACAACTTGTTAATAACGCAGAATTCAAAAGCAAACAACACTCCAGATGTAGCGTGGGCACAGTGCATTAAGCTAATTGGTGAAACATGAAATTACTCCCACCTGACAAACCCACTGGCACCTGCCGTGCGCAAGCGGCCCGCACCTGCGGGATGGGCACCGCGCGGGGAGCGCCCGCACCCAGCCGGGGCACCCGAGCGCGGCCAGCCGCCTCCGGGAACCGGCACCACGCACCCTCCAGGAGTTACAGTGCGCGGCCGAAGAGAAACCGAGCTCCAGAAACCCGCAAGAGGATGAAAAGTCTGGGGTTTTGTAACTTTCAGCAGTTGGAACACGGCACGCCCGCCTGCCGGACCGCCCGGCAGCGGCGCTCCCGGCACACAGCGCCCCGCGGTTCCGCCCAGGGGCAGCGCCGGGCGGGGCCGGGGGC
>VZRO01005011.1:146153-161644 GCA_013397915.1 Daphoenositta chrysoptera
CCGCTGCCGTGGGCACACGAGTTCATCGTGGCTCTCCTGAGCTGGTGCCAGGAAACACCGGCCTCGCATCTCGCCTTTGGCTTGGTTGGCTCCTGCGGGTGTAACTGCAGACGTTTCTCTCAGCCACCTTCCAAATATTCCGTGAGATCCTGGGATCACTGAGGGCAGGGCATGGCGAGCTGTGGGCCGAGGGTGTCCTCCGGTCTTGGAGGCCACAGGGCTGCCTTGTACAGTGGAGGGGCAGCTCGGGAGAGGGACCACCTTTGGCAAGGGAGGGAGTGGGATCTAAAGGTAGATTTGATTTTTTGTCATGAAGCCTTGCTATAGCTTTGCCTTCAGTGCATGCATCCCTCAGAGCTGACACATCATCAAATTTTTATTTCAATCTATTGAACCACTTGGTATGATTCTTTTATTTCCACTATCTCATCTTGTCACTGCTTTGTTCAACTGCCTGATGCCTTCCATTAGCGAAGATGCAGAATCTGCCCTGAACCGTGGAAGCTATTTCCTGCTCTGTGTACTTGTCACCAGTAATGACTTTCTCAGACAGGAGCATATTTCCATGTATTGATGTTGGAATTTCAATAGCATCACTTTTGTTGTTTTAAAGCATCACTGGTTTCCTTGACAAAAATAATCACCTGTTATTAGATCGTACTTACTCCCTTCGGAATACCACAGCCACCAGCTCCTGTTGTGCCTGAACCCATCTCCTGTGAGAGCGAGCCTATTGTGAACTTACTGAGAAGTGCTGTAGCTGTCAGTGTCTCTTGGTGCCTGCTTTTAAGCTGCACTGTTTATCTTCTTGTGCCACAAAGCTAAACGAATTTAGGGCCAAGCTTAAGCTTTTTTCTTGCCCCTCAAATGCTTCCACATAGGTCTCTTGATCATTCTCAGTTGTGCTCAGGATGTGTCAGTTATTCTAAAGGATAGGCAAGGATAATTCTAAAGGATATCTCCAAGCATGTATTCATGCAGTTTAATAAACTGGTGAGTTGATTTCATGAGCTTTGACTCAGATAGCACCTCATTACCTTTCACCTCCCGTGTGGAGTTGGCCAGAAAACATGTGACAGAAGGTCTGAGCCTCTGGCTGAACTTCTTTCAGTTAAGCTTACGTCCTTGCTCTTTGCATTTATTACAAATATTCATCCTTTGGTAACATGCACCTTTTCACATAGAAATAATGCCAGCAGCTCTATCCTGATGATGCAGCTTTGAACCAGATATAAGCCCTGATGTTTGTACCATGTGAAAAGTTAAGTCAAATATGGCCAAAAGGTGACTTTTGGCTTACCAAGAAACATTCCTGACATGAGAAGTAATGAATGTCTTTTTTGTGAATAAAATTAAAATCACCCTGTTTGCTTACAAACTCCCGAACCTCCTGAAATTTGTATCACAGGTAATCATAATTTTTTCATTCTCTGGAATGCTAGGCTTTATAGTTTTAATAGCATTCTTTAAAGATCACTGTGTATAATTTGCTACTTAATAAAATAAATGGGAAAAGTGGAAAAAACCTCATGTGGCATTGGAATGATACAAACACAGGTTAAGAACTGTAGCAAATTTTCCTTATGTGAAAGGTCACTTGTATTTCTCATGGTTACCCTGAGCTGGGTTTGCAATCGCCAGGAAGGTTCAGCTGGCTCCTGGTGTAAAAGTGTGGCTGCAGACTCCCGATTCTTGTGTCTCCTGGTGTCATCTGCAGTGTGTGAGAGTGTTTGGATCAACCACAGCCACACTGCAGGGCTACTCTTTGCTTGTAGGTGCTCAGGTCACAGTGCAGCCTTTCCATCCCAGGGCAGAGACAGCACTGAGTTAAGGCAAACTCAGTTGCACAAGCTCATTGAAATATTCCAAAAGAATGGCCATTATTCCTTCTGATTTATATGCTGTGTAATACAGTGCATCACCTTCTTAGGTCTGTCTCTGGTTTGCCTTCTGAATTCCCTTAGCCTGCTTGAGTGTATTTTCTAATGGATCTATTTCTCCTACTTTTTTTTCTTTTATTTCTTTTATTTCTTTACAGGTTCAGTCTTTCATGGGCTTTAGTATTCATCAGACATGCATGAGTGTGCCAGTGCTTCAGGCATTATTCCTGGAGGTGGTATCACTTCTCTTTTTTTTCTCCAGTAAGACAGTACCAACAGCTTTGTCCTCATTTTTTTTCATCTTTATTCCCTTAGGCAGCTCTCAGTACATGCTTCCATGCCTGCACAGGATTTTTCTTTTGTCTAGAAGTAAAGCTCTATGCTGTCTGCTTCTGTTTCTTCATTCTGCTTTGTTTCCATGCTAATAACAGTATTTTTCATGCTTTGAGTGTCTTTAGCTTGACCTTTGCCACAATGTGTCTTGTACTTCACGGTGAGTAATTAGAAAGGACACCAAATGTATATCCCAAAATGATTTGTAATTAAAACAACTGTTTAAAGAGCTGCTGCAACTGCAGCTGGTATTCACATTGGTGCATATCTTGGTGCCCTTCCAGATTCTTTCTTCCTCCAGCAGGTTGCTCAGACCCTAATCCTCTAATCTACACCCTCTAGAAACTGCCCGTTATGAGCCATCTGTCAGTTTACTTCTGTTTAGCATGGAGCAAACAAGCCTTGCCTTCCACTGAGGAGGAGCAGCAATCCCAAGTGTAACCCCACAAGCTCCTAAAACAGGGATTTATGATACTAGAGCTCACCTGACACTTTTTGATCACAAACTTGTTTTTTTCTATACCAAAATACCAATTAAATATCCACAATTTTTTTGGTATTAACCTTGGTTATATTACCTATTTGTATCATGGTGTATCTCTTCTTCTATTCTCTTGATCACTGTTCTGTGTCTGCTTTCCTCTTTGTATTAGACTTGCATGTACTGTCTGATAATTGCCTACTGTATAAGAGAAAAAAATTATCTTTGGCTGTATTTATTATGCTTCCAAAAGAAAAAATAAAAGGAGCTCTTGCAATGATGCAGGTCAACAAGAGTGTGATTCTTAAGGAATCATCAATAATAGCTCGACTCTACTATCCCACTTAAAAATGCAGATTTATTGCTTTTTTCATTTTGACTGTCAATACAATAGATTAAAAAAATACCAAAGCCAGTCTACTATAGTTTGGTATCTCAGCTGATAAAGTAGCTATTTTCAAATATGGAACCTGAATGAAACAACAGTAATTAAATTATTGATTGATCTTACTCATTTGGGTTTTTTTCCCCTTCTGTTAATGGAAGACTGGCTTGACTACAGAATGCTCATACTTTGAAAAGATTTACAATACCAAATTGATACTGATAAAAAATAGGCAAAATTAATATGGTAAGAGCAATAGATACAGAACTTCCAAAGGAAAATTATTTGAAAGGAGCCTTCCTTCTAATTTTGCTGAGCTGAAACAGCTGTACTCAAGGGTGTTTATCAATAGATTCTCTTTGTACTCTGGCTAAACACAGTAGACTGAACACTTGTGTTCATCCATAGCATCAAGTGGCTTAACTCTACATTGGAATCAAACTAGACAGTCTTTGTTACTGTTATTTACAAACTGGGATTATAGACATAATGTTTTACAGGCCTTTTGAGGTCAGAATAGAACACAGGCAAAAACCTTGAAGCCTACAATGAAATTCAGTTAACATTTGTTCTTAATGAATTAACCATCTACCTTGTCATCAGTTCTGTTCTGTCATTAATGATGTAAATGTTACCAGGCGTGGAATTTCCATACTGTTGAATTGTGTAACAAACCAGTATTTCATCTTCAGAAGACATGAAGTTACCAGCTATTCCAACAGTTTATTCTGTTGGTAAAAAAAAAAAAAAAGGTAAAGTAGGAGAACATGTTAAAACAGTGGCAGCTTACTGAGGTAGATTATTAGGTGCATCACATTTAGTCTTTGTGCATCAGTATTTTCCTCAACAGAAAAAACTGAAAATATTTTCTCAAAGCATTATTAAAAGAGCAAAATATGTGAAAAAGACAGCAGTAAATCCCCCACCCCCAAATGTATTATCTATTTAAAGCATTATTTAAAATTACCCTCCCCATTGTATTTTTTCATTAATATTTCAAAAGGGTTCATTCTCAAGTAGAAAATTCATGGGCTTCTTAATTAGGAACAAGATAACAATCTTAATTAAATTGCCCTAAATAAAGCTAAGTTTAGAACCAGTTTTACCCTTGACTTCAAGCAGTGGATATAACATTGTGTGGTTTAGAATCATTAAGAAGTCATCACTTTTATTCCACTGCCAGTTCTGACATCTCTATGATAAATCTCTCCTGAACACACCAAGTACCTGAGTGTTTCAGAAAGTCCTCCCTGTAGGGACTGAGCTGAAGTAGACTCAGCTCTGCTGGTTAAATTAACTCAAATAAAGGGCACTGTTGCTGATAGACTCATTTTAGCTCCCAAACCAATACTTAACGCCTTTGTGTGTACTCAAACTGCTCTTCAGCCTGCAATCTAAATATAACCTTTTGTCTTTCAAGTAATTGTCTTCATTTGTAAGCAAGGGGTTCTGTATTCCAGTGAGGAATACTCATCAGCTGTATGAGAAAACAAACACAAAACATTTGAAAAAAAAAGGCTGAATGCACATCAGCTTTACCTGAAAAAAGTTAATATTATGAAAATTTTATTAGAAATAAGATCTACAGTGAGCCCTGAGTCAACTTTATAAAAGGTTACTCATATTCCGAGTACAATAACATTGATTAACGTTAAATATTTGAACAGTGACTAAAACTGAATCCAGTGTATTACCAGGAAAGGTTATGCAGATCAATGTGTGATGGGTCCTGAAATATCATTAGACCTGATTAGTGGAAGAGTGCACTTGAGAAGCAAAATTTAAGACAAATCAAAAAATAGGCCATTAAGGAATTTAAAGAAATATTCTCAATGAAAGAAATAATTCAATATTTTTAAATGCAAATATGCATCATGATGGTAATGATTATTATGCATGTTTATCCAGGAGTTGTGGGGAAGAGTAGATTGAAACAACCCAACAAATTTTTAGACAGAAGCTTACTTGTACTTTTTAGAGCAGCTGCTCAGCAGTGGATCAGCAAACCTTAATAATTTCCCTGTCTACTGAAACTGTTAAGCAGAGAGAGCATTTTGTTCTCTCTTTAGCTTCATTTACCAGGATATTGTAAAAGCTGCTGTGGATCAAGTGGAAAGTGCTCATGCTGAACTAAGCATGGAGTATCCTTCAACAAACTACAAGTTCTAACTCCATGCTCCTGGAAATTAAAAGTATCTGTTTCTGTGAGCTCATTTACTGGAAACTCATCCCAAGCAGAAATGCCAGGATGACTTCATAAATTGAAATCATAGTGCTTGGCTGCCACATTTTGCCATGATTTACAAAAATGAAGTTTTTTTTGAAATTTATTTCTGCCTAGGTCGGTAAAAGGCCTTTTCTCCATAGCAGTGCTGGCACTCAGTGCAAGGTAGAATTTTACTTTAAAAATTAAATGAGCTATTACTAAGCAGAAAGTCTGGAAAAAAAACAAATAACATATCCGACAAGAAAGTAAATCAGTGACTTATCAATCCACCAAATACTTCCTTTCTTAAAAGCCAAATTGTGTGGCCTAAGTTAATGAGGATATTGTGCAAACTGAGGAGAGATGCCCACAAAAGAATGCATTGTTATGAAATCTGTGAAAATTCTTATATATTGTTTTGCAACTCGTGAATAAAGAATCCAAGCACCTTGTTTTTACCTGTCTTTTATCTTTGTGCTAAGGAGTATATCTTGATGAGATTTTTCTAACTGAAAGAGACCATCAAGAAAAAGACCTAGTGATAACTGGAATTACCAATACCTGAATATGTGCCTGTCATTTCTGTGTATCTGTCCTGTGACCTGAAGTAGTTGTTTTAGCTGCTAAATATATTACATGAAAATGTAAAAGCTACATTTACTGCAGGTAATGACCTTTTACATTTTAACGTAGGCATTTGAATTTTCCTGTTCATTCAAGGTGATTGATTTTTACATGGAGAAAAGACTCCAATCAATCAGCTTCAATTAATCAATGCTTTAATGGATGCATTTGCAAAAGTGTTATCTCAACAAAAATCACCTTCTTGCACTTGAACTCTCTTAGTTATCAAGGTTTCCTTAAACAAAATTTCTCTCATTATAATTTATGTAACTGCTAAAAAACTCCTTGCATTTTAGCTGCATGTGCATATTCAATATGTATCTCAAAAAATAATAATACGTATTTTTACCACGTACAGAAATGTAAGGATTCCATCTCTAAGTTTCACAAACAGAACAAATTAAGGCTATTCTTTTCAGAATACTGACATCAAAAATCTTTATATGAGGTCATGAGTACATAACTTTACTTGCTATTTAGCTTTAGAATAAAGATGGTAATCATTTGACATTGTTAAATGTAAAAATAATTAATGCTTCTAATTGCAGAGCACCTCTTACTGAAAGATCTCAAGGCAGTGTTAATTTCATTTCGTCTTGAACCTGGATACTTCAAACAGTATTCAAAAATTTGGGGTGTTGCTAATTTATAATCATATTTGCTTTCATCTGATTCTGTTTGCCTACATATTTCCACAAGATTAGGAAAACAGTCTAATTTTTTTAATTCTTACATATGACCATGTTCTAAGAAGCATTTTTAATACAGATTCTTTTCCATGGATTAATTTTTGTCACATAGAATTAAGGAGACTGAACATATTTTGCCCCTCACCTAGGAACCAGAACAGTATGAACTATCTTTTCCATTTCCTTCAGTGATTCTGTGTCTAGGTATGATGGTTTAAAATTGCCATATTTGTTTTCAAATCCTTTTGTGAAAGAAATTAATATTCACTGATTATGCCATTTATCTCCTCTGAATTCTAGACACAAAATATATTTTCTCTCTCATAGGAGAGCCTCATATGTTCATAAATCAAAAATTTGTTTTGGAAAGGAAGTATGTTTGTGCGTGTATTGGTAATATTGAATGGTAAAACCAGGATATATTTTCCAGAAATTGCTCGTATTTCAATGAAAGAAGTCAGCTAGGGAAGCTGTGCATTCTACTTCTACAGGTGATGTTTCCCTTATCCCTAGCCCAGAGGCTGATAGAGCAAGGTTCCAGTAGAAAGCCAGTAATCAATAATTTTCAATCAATATATACAGAAAAATGTCAGCTACACTGCAGAGTAATTCAAAAAACTATTTCCAAAACTAATTCAGAGATAATTTAGCTGTATGTAGTAAAGAAAGAAGTAATTTAGGTGTTCTTTGGATATTCAAGTCTTGTCCAAATAGTACCAACTCAGTTGTAAGCCAATGATTACTTTGTCAAATACACAAGAGTTAAAATAGGGGTTTTTTTTTAAATTCCTGAACATTTTTAAATAAATTTAAAAGCCACAGCCACTGAGTTTCTCAGCTGTATAGCTGTGTCATTTTATAGTAACCTGCCCCTTCTGATACAGAGCTCACAGAGGAGCAGAACTTTGTAAGTTCTGCTGAAAACAGCGATCCTTAATTAACTTCTTCTGAACCCTGCCTTGTGTCATGACTCCAACATCCAGCCAAGGTGGATTTGCTTTCCAGAGCACAACTGCCTGATCTCTTATAAGGTATTAGTAAGGCAGAGCCAAGGGTCCTGCAGTTCAACAGCTGCTTCATTTTATTGGGTAGCAAGACAAGAAAAAGAAAGGTCTTGGTGATTCAACAAGTGCTGAAGATTATCAGTAATGTCAGACATTGTAAGCCACATGGTGTTAGGTTCTATCAAATACTAGGCTGAACTCTCTTCTTCTGTTTAGCCAAAAGTGTTCAACCCATGCCATGCTGAACCTGAGTTCAAGTTCAACCCTCATGTGACCGTTCCAGCCACAGTTATCTTTGCTAATAAGCCATCTGGCAGGGTGTCAGCTTCTGTGGAAAACAGGTGTTTGATCCAACTCTCGTTTGTTACACTGTCAAGAAGGCACTCCCTGAAGTTGGTGACTAAATTCAATGTTCTCGTACGTCAGCAGAAAGACAGGATGAATTTCAAATGAACATTAAAACATTGCTATGGTTAAAACATTTGCCAGTTTCTCTCACGTCTCTCAACTTACCCCATTGTATCTTCAGGTGCAATTTCTTTGTCTTGCCTACATTCTATGTTCTGATTTGTATCTAATTATTACATAATGTGCATATTTGAATCTCTAGATACTGCATTCTATTCATTGCAATGCAAGAACAAGATGTTACAGGGATGAGTTCAAGAACATTAGATCATTAAAAAATGACTTAGGCAAAATTAAAATCCTCCCCCCTCCCAAAATGTATTCCTTACAATAGAATTCGGAGTTGTGAGCCAATACCTGCCAAAGTTATAGCCTTGTTGGGTCTAGAAGAGAGGGTTTGGACAGTTATTCCCCACTTTATTATAGAATATAAAAAACAAAGAGAGCTTTAGCTCTAGAAAAACTAACAAGGAAAAGTAAGCACCAGTGGCTGACCAACATTTTGACAGCTAATACTCTGTGCTGAATACTGGATACATACTGAATATGAAAATAAGCAATTTTACTTTTTACCAGAACACTACATGGTCACTTTCAACAACACAACATGCCAACATTACACCATTGTGAATCCTAGTTATAAAAATTTTGCCATGTCATAAACCAAGATTTTTGTTTTCTTAACATTTATTTGATTCTTTGCCATACATGTACCAAGCATGTACCTGACCAAAATTTATGGTCCTCGCGTTTGAGTAGTGAAAAAAAACCCTGTATTTATAAATGCCTTTCATACAAGAAAATAGCCCATCCAGGAATCCTTCTTGACCCTAGGTAAGAACAAATTATATCAAACTAAATTTCACTTTTTTCCCTTTGGCTTGACATCACAATGTTTTGAGCCACTGTAAAGAGATAAACATCAAAAAATGTTGAAGGTTTCTCAGTGTGAGCAATCCTTGAAATCATTATGTGACTTTTCTAAGCCCTTCATACAGGAAATTGGTCTTACTTGCAATTCATTTAGCTTTCTATTAAAAAAAGGATAGTCAAGATGCTTATCTTTTCAAGAGCTGTACGTTGTGAAAGATGATTTTCAAGTAGGGAAGATTTTCACTGTATGGCTGAATAAGAAGTTACAGAAATAATATTGTGAGGCACTGGTCCATTTAACCACTGCAATAAACCCCAAATGCTAAGTAACAGGGACTGGCACTTTCTAACGATCTTGAGCTCCACAGTGTTCCCAAGGTGAGGTCTATAGCTGTGCTTGAATTCTTTTCTATTCCCACCACCACTACCCACAACTCATTATTCAGCTCAAGCCTGTTTTGTTGACTGAATTTTGCTGTGGGTTTTTTGTGTTTTGTTTCAGTGTTTTTTCCTACAGCTACACAAATTCCCTTAGCTCATAAAGAGTAAACTAGATGAACAGAAATTATTAACTGGGGACAACGCATAGATTGGAACCTTAAAATCTGTGGTTGGATCCTTAGGACTTTATTGGAAAAAAAAGGACACATTTATAATTTTTTGAAAATTCAGTATCCACTGATTTGGAGTATTTATTAATCAGTTACTGAAAAATGGTAATGGAGGAACATAAAATAACCCTCCCAAAGAAGAATTTCTGTAACACTGTGGGGAGAGGGGGAGATTCAGTTTAACTGATATAAAATAAAAGCAAAGAGCATCAAGAAGCTGTGATGGATCAGACGGAAAGTCTGTGTAAACCCTCAATCTGTGTTCTCCCCGATAGGGATCAGATGTCTTAGGGGCAAGGAAAACCTCTTCAGGATCTCCTGCTCTTTTATCTCTCAGAGATTTAAGGACTTTCTGAGGTAGTAACCTTGAATGTAGTAAGTTACATAATGCTGTAAAATATCCTCATACTATCTAATTATTATAAGCCAAATCAAGGATAAAAACTTAAATACAAAAATATGCATTATAATTGGGAATTATTTAAGAAATGTTAACAAGACAGAAAAAAAGGCAGCAATTTGCCTTGAAAATAAAGATACATAAGAGTAAGAAAAAACATTTATTGCAAATACTAGTAGCTGCAAGAAATATATGTGAGAGATTTAAGAACTGTTAAAAAAATGGGAAAAAAAATACATAAAACCCAATGGTCAGAGAGGCGCAACAGCATTTAAAAAAAATGTCTTTCTGAAGAAAGAAAGAAAGAAAAGGATCCTTACAATATTAGTGCAACATGCTTGCATAGATTTTGCAAAAGCAATTGAAAGACTTCACTAAATATTTCTATTCTGTGTATAGAGAAATGATCAGATGATGTGATTATACCATAGCACGATAATGAAACATTCTCCGTTAGAACTGTCGTCAAGTAAGTTTTATAAATAGTAGTCACTGAAAATAACTGAGTAAATCTGCATATTTGGATAAGTTGTATCAGAATTTTAAAACAGCTGGAAAGGACAGGAAAGGGAAAAACTGGAAAGGGACTCCAAAAACTCTTGAAATATTTACATTCTGGGAATATGCTAAACCAGTACTTTCTAAGGGTGGTGGCGTAGGGAATTATAGGCCTGGTCATCTAACGTGGAACTTCATGAAAATCACAACTGATAAGAATATACTTGAATACAGCTTATATGAAATTTAATAATAATTTTTTTAACTGTCAATGCCAGTCTCTGAAAAAAGATCCTCTCAGATCTATGCACAGATACTTGTTAAAGAAGGTTTCTTTTGGCTGATGAAGAAAAAAAGTGCTGATCTGATGGCATTTACTTACTGCTTCAAGGTATTTTCTTTAAAAAACCTGAATGAATCAAAATTAATGTGTATATATATTTAATGACTAATTGACTGGTCTCAAAAGTGAAGTGTAAATAGGAAATACCATGTGAGTTTCTGTTTTAGTCCCATGGGAACTGTGTTTTGGCCATGCGTTGTATAATATTTGCATTGATTACCAAAACCAAAGAAAATCACAGGTGCCAGTGGCAGGTAACAAAGCCTTGGGAAGTGGGAACTCCCAGAGGGGACAGCTCACTGGTACTGAGCACGCTGATTTCTTGGTAAACTGGATGCAGGCAAATATATGAAGTCACACATCAAAGTATAAAGTGCAGGTGTTGATGCTCCACTGGAGGAATCTGTGAGAGAAAGCAGTGGAAAGCAGAGCTGCTGGGAGCCTGCCAGGCACCCAGCTAAGGGTGAGCCCTGTTGGCAGGGCACAAATTCGGTGCATCAGCAGGAAACCAGCAGAATGAGGGCAGTGAGGGTGTCATGGGCAGGCTGAACAGCAGAACGGAGTGTCTGCCCTGTTTGACGCCTCAGTATGCCCTCAAGATGCATGCAGATAAATGGGAGAGTTCAGGGAAGTGTCACAAGAAGGATTATACTGTAACTGGAAAATAAAAAGGGCAGCTATTTAGTTTATCATAACAAAGAGGGACTTGATCATAGCATTTCTTTAAAATGTTTTTTTCTCAGCAGATTGAAATTTGCAAACTCAAACTTGTAAGCGGCATGATCTTCTTTCTTCCCTCCCATGTTCTGTTCATCTTGGTGTCCTCAAAATTTACATAAAATGTTAATTCTGGGACTTAGTGAAATCTCGATCCAGAGATCAGATTTTCCTTGGTTGATTTTTCACTACTTTTCAATTCGTGATTTAATAAACTTAAGTAACATGTTCAGGTAGAAAAAAAAGGTTGATCAGAGTGGAAAAGAAAGGTGGGGGAAACATCAGGTGTAAAAAGAAGTTAACAACACTGTAGCAAAAGAGTTCAGAAAAGGATTTCTCATAAAAATGAAAAGATCATTTTAGCAGTCTTGGATTAATTTATACCACACTAAGTGCAATATGGGGTTGCAAATAAGTTTCAAATTTACATTAAAATGCATACCATTTCTGGATCAGAAGCATATAATTCAGCATATTCAATTACAAAGGCTACACATAATTGGTTTACTTACAGAATCTACAAATTCAAGCTGTCCACATATCAGCCTGTATAAGCACATCAATCCAAGGACATTGGTTCTGATTTAATAAAGACATCTAGCAGAGCAGCAACTTATGTGAAAAATCCAGCCACTAGTGCTTGAACAGGCACTAGACAAAAAAAAAAAAAATTTATAAAATACTGGGGTATTCTGAAGTGATTTTTGAAAACACAGAACCTAATTAAGGTTTGACTGAAGGCTATGGGTGTTGTGTAATTGGTTTAACCAAGAAAAATAGAAGGCCCAGAACACGATATTCCAGCTGATCCCTGGAAATAACAATTTCATATTAGTGCAGCTTCATGTAGCTCCAGGAGGAAACAAGAATAATGAGAATGGAATCTGCCCAGTGGTAAAGGATCCATAAGAAGTTTTCAAGATGAATTTTCAGAATTATTATCATTTTGATAGCAAATTTTTTTTCTTTCTATTGTAGCTTCTTCCCCTCCAGAAAAGGTAAGGAAATAACCAAAGTGATCCTTCTGCCTCACCCAGTACCCTAAAGAACCGCATGTTCCTTCAGGATTGGGCAGTGCCCTGGAGCTCAAATGAATTCCCATTCCTCTGAGCATTTTTCATCCTGTGTAATTCTCTAAGACAGCAAGACCACTTCACTCCCACCCGCACTCTTGATCAGACACTTACACAACAAAGAACTCACCTTCCAACAGCTCCCTTTGTTACCTGCACAACAAATAACCCAGCTTTTTGTGCCACTTTACCTCATCTGTGCTTAGTCCTTCACTGCCAATGTTCTGCAGAGCCTTCCACCTGTGACCCTGCTTCAATTTGGGGAATCTTCTGACAGCAAACGCAAAACAAATTGTTTCTAGAAGGAGGTGGCGTATTATTAGATCCAAAAATATCTTTTCCAGATACATTTCACCCATTCAGTCTGATAGATTTCCTAAATGGCTGTATTTGTTCTGAGGTGGTAATTTCTGCAACACAGAATTTGATTTTGTGCAACAAAACAACGTTTGGAACAATAATGAAGATGTGCATAATGAGGATAGTTTTATAGCAGGACAGTTATTTGTGTTATTTTATTTTCTGTTAGCATTATCTAACTGAGCAAAATGCCTGGAAGCCTACAGTAAAAAAAAACAACAAGTAGCACAAGCCTTTACATAAACATATTTCACATTCCTGAGAAAGATGCCATGGAAAGCATTTGAATGGAAATATTTTTCTCTTGCCAAACCAGGACATTAGATAAGATACTAATTTACCCATAAATGTTGAGTATATAAAAATATATATTCTGAAAGCCTATAAATGGAATTTATCTAAGACAATGATAATACAGATGAATTTTTTTTGTATCAAGAAACAAATTTAAAAAATTAAACCCACAAAATGTCAAAACCACAGCTCTGTGTTCCTAAACAGAATGGCATCTTCTATTAGCCCTCGTTAGCAAAATCTTATTTTAAGAAAATATCTATTTAATTAATTCCATCTTCCTCTTGTCAAGCTTCATTTAAGGTCTTTTAAAAGCAATTATATCTCATGTCTTTTGATTGGGACATTGGAGCCTACTCATTTTAGTCAATCAAAATTAGGTACTATGGCTTTTCAATGAATTTACATTTGCATGGATTAAAAGTTTAGCAGAACAAAGTAGGGTTAAAGCCACATTATGGGAGGATGAGAAAAACTGCAGATGCATGCTGATTAAACTCTCCAGCAAAGACCAAAATCTTCCTTGAACATACATGAGAAGTGTCAATTCAGTGACTGCAGCTTCTCTAAGTAGACACCACTGGATTCATAGAAACTGGAGCTGGAAAGGCTCTTAATTGTCTAAGCCAAACTTTGCAGAGACACATCAGCTGTGGTTTTCCAGTAGCTTTGCACTGAAGCAGGTTTGCCCAGAGAGTTGTGTGTGCCCCAACCCCAGAAGTGTCCAAGGCCAGGCTGGATGGAGCCCTGAGCAACCTGAGCTATTGAGTGGCATCCCTGCCCATGGCAGGGGGTCAGAGCCAGATTATCTCTGAGGTCCCTTCCAAAACAAACCATTCTATGATTCCACGGGCCATCCATCAGCTGGATGCTGTGAAGGGACGTCAGTTGCTGCCCTTTACGTGGAAGCTGCTGCAAGTATTTGGATGACTTGGAAAACCAACCAGTCCAATTTGTCATCAGAAGATCATGGGACTTCTTTCTGGGCATCATTCAGCAGTTCATGGAATGAACAAGGGCAGGAAGCCTCTTTGGAAAAAGGAAAGTATCTACATAAAAAGCTGGAGGCTGGGCTGAGGAAAAAGAGGGCAGTTCGCCTACAGAAACAGCAAAACAAGGAACATGGCTGCAGCTGAGAGAGAGAAGCTTGTCAAACTGATATTGATCCACAAATATACAAGGGGGAGAAGCTTCTTAGAAGACACCTGGGAAGACCTATCCTGTGTTTGAAAAGTAGGTATGTACATATGGAAAGCAGTTGTTCAGTGTTGTTCATAAGCTTGCAATTATGTACCCTATTTGTGTTAGGGTGTGCCTCAGTGCAACTGTTAGCAAAGATAAAAAAGTTAAAAGCTATTTGGAAAATCAGACTTGATACAGGACACTTCAGCAACTGAAATACTCTACTCTGACTTCCAGTGTCCCACAGAGTATCACAGTACCTACTTAACACTGCCCAGAGTACATCTAGAATAATGCACCCTGTTTTGGACTCCCCAGTAAGAGAGATGTTGACAAACTGGAGTGAGTTTGATCCCTGTATAGGCCATTCACTTACGAGTTGGACTCAATATATTCTGAGATTCTGAGTTGAGTGGACAGACACAAAGATGGTAAGGGATGAGAGCGCTTTTCTTGAATACGAGCAGAGGGAACTGGGCTTGTTCAGCCTGTGGCAGGCTTAGATGGCACATAAATGTCCAAGGCTTGACAGGAGACTGTCATGAAAATGGAACCAGACTCTTCACAATGGTGGGCAAGAAACAAATTGAGGCATGGGAGGTGATAACTGAATAGGAGAAAACCCTTCTTAATGTCGAGGCTGGACAAGCATGGGTTGCCCAGAGAGGCTCTGCAGTCACCACCCTTGGGAGGTTTTGCAAGATGAGAGTGGATAAAGCCTGTGAAACCTGGTCTGACCTCAAGAGCTGCCCTTGCCTTGAGCAGAAGGCTAGACCAGAGATGATTTCAGATCTTTTCCTGTGACTCGCCGATCACAGATGCTCATGACTGATCGTAGTTGGTGGCTTTTTGCCAGCCCAAAGTGTATGAAACGTCTCGCTCCTCAAAACGCCCAAACACCGTGCCAAGGGCAGAGACCGCGTTACACCGGGAGGCTTCCAGCACCTCTGCGCTCCCCCCGAGCCCTCCCCGCCGCCGCTGCCCGCGCAGCCGGGGGAGCCGGTCCGCTCGCTGCCGGGGCAGCCTGCCCGCGGCTCGGCGCCAGGCACAGCCCCTCGCCGCCTCCGCCCGGCGCCTCACCGCAGGCACCCCCCGAAACTTTCCCCGGCAGCCTGCGCACGCTCTCGCTC